>PVJO010014046.1:0-49642 GCA_004026905.1 Hystrix cristata
GGAAAGAAGGGGAAAAGCAGAAAGGCAACAGGGGAGAGAGAGGAATGGGAAAATATGGAAAATGATGAATGAACCTGCTGTAAATAGGGAGGGAGGGTGCAGAGGGGAGGGGGGGAGAGGGGAGAGAACCAAGATACATCATGTATAGGTACAGAATAAATGTAATGAGTGTGACCATTGTATGTAGAATGTACCAATACATGTTCTTGGTTTAAAATAAAATTTAAAAAAATAAACAAATAAATAAGCAAATAAAATAAAGACTGAGCTGACTAAGTTTGAAGACAGAAACAACAAACTAAATCTTATCAGAGGGGATGAATTACCACTGGCAGTGCTGGACTGGACAGAGATCGAAGAAGCTGAAAAACACATCAAAGGAAGAATTGCTAGGGTAAGAAAAAGAAGATTGGCGGGGGACACCAATAAGTTTTTGAATAGGAAAAAAATTTGGGGGACACTAGGAGGCCAACAAAAACAAAAATTGCAAATAAATTTTCAAATAGGAAAAATAATAAGTTGGGGGAAATTATGAATTGGAAAATTTCAATTTTAGGTAATTCAAATAATTTAACAGTCCTTCTATCTAAATTAACTTAGATAAATGAACAAATGCAGAGGATTAGAATTATTCTCATACTTGTTAGAAAAAAAATTTTTTTAATTTATCAGATACCACAAGTTTTTAGAATGAAAACCTGAAAGTATCTAGTATATTCTGGCTGATATTCAACAGTGTAATCATTCCTTAAAATACCTGAGTGCCACAGATCTAGTAAATAACTACCTATCTAAAAATAAATCCCCTAGCTTCAGGCCTAGGGAAGGCTCTTGCCCATAGTGGGTCACAAATGTGCCTTTAGAGCATTCCACCATCCCTGCTTCTCCTCCCTTCCCAGGCTGCTCTGTTGGCTGGGCACAGAGGCCATTACTGCACCCTGTTGAATGGGCTGTGAGGGTCAGGTCTGAAGGGCTTGTGAACACAGCCTCCAGAGGCTAAAGGCAGCAGTAGTAGTGGTGGTGTCCAATTGATGTTGTAGTTGAGAGCAGTCATAGAGGGCTTGGCTATGTGTACAAGGCAGCCAGAAAGGGCAAGATGCTAAATCAGCTCTCTTTGCTTCTCAACTGCTCTGAAAATGATATCCTCTACCTGGCTATGTTGACTAGCAGGGAGGGCAGTGCTCCATGCCTCTCATCATTGCAGCCCACAAATGAGTACACCAAGGTGGTGCACTTGCTGTTAAAACATTACCATGTGCAAACTGCGCAGACTCAGCAAACTGGCATCATCAGCTTCAACGGGTATATCACAAATGGTGCCCCTGCTCTCTTTTGTCTACAAAAGCAGGACATTTTGAAATTGTTAAACTTCTAGTCAATGATGGAGCCAACATGAATCATACCACAGTAACTAACTCAACTGCTAGCAAGCAGCATGCTTTGATGGCAGACTGAACACTGTGAAAACTTGATTGAAAACAATGCCAGCACCAGTATCACCAACAAGTATAACACCACCTGCCTCATGATTGCAGCATAAAAGGGACACTGATGTAGTCACATACCTTTTAGAACAGCATGCTGATCCCAATGCTAAAGTACATTGTGGGGCCACATCATTGCACTTTGCAGTGGAAGGTGGGCACAGAGATATTTGAAAGAGCTGACCAAATGGTAAGCTGCCATAGTACCAAATGGCCATGATATGACGCCAATGAAAGTAGCTGCCAAAAGCTGTAAAGCTGATGCCATTAAACTGTCACTCTCTTGTGACTATGACCAAAGAAATCAAATTGAAGCTTGGGAATTCTTCAGTGCCTCCTTTGCAAATGACTGTAAGAACTATAATATCATGAAGAATTATACGACTATTATATTCAGCCATATTGGAGAGGTTTTAGGACAGTGCTAGCATTCTAGAAAAAAAGGTTCTCCCACCAACCCATGCTTATAGAAATGAATATAGCAATCTTCAGAAACTGGAATCTGTTCACCAAGACAGAGATACTTTTCACATAGAAAACCTTAGAGTTCAAGAATGGACTTTAGGTGCTGACCACATTGATGTTTTCCATTCCATCATTTATGGGGACAGGGTTGTTTAAACAGATAACATGGAATTCAAAGGGCCTATCACACTGTGGCATTATGTCCTGTACCTCAGGCAGAAAGGCAACAGAAATACCCACAAGGATCTTCAATTCGCTCAAATTTTCTCACAGATAACGCATTTGAATGAAATCCTGAAGACCCCAGAGAGACAGTATCTTTGAGACATAGTATCTTGGAAACACAACAAAGTATGAACAGAGTAAAAATACCCCAGATGCTGATGCCCACAATATTATGAATTATGAATGTTAATCTCCACATCTTTCGGTAGTTAGCACACATCTACACTAAACCATGGTGCTGGGAAGATCAGTGCAAAATTAAAAGCAAATCTACAACCTGATTCACCTTGACCCTAAAACTCATGAAGGTTTCACCTTGCTGTATCTAGCCATCAACATGAATACCTCAGTCGATTTCCACACCTATAACGTCAGCAGCCTTCTACATGCACTTATCACAAAGTTCCTGCTAGACTGGTGGTGAGAATAATGCTGTGGACAATGAGAACAGTGTCCTTCACATTATCATTTGGTACAAGCCCATCGGTGATTTTAGTTTTACTTTGCAATCTTATCATTAGCCTAGCTGAAGCTGGTACTCACAAAATAAGACAAAAGTACAACTGAGGTACCTGAAATGCTCCTTAAATCTCAAATGAAGATGAGTTTCAAATGCCTGGCAGGATCTGGTCTGCTAATGATACTACCAAGACCAGATCCACAGAACTCTTGAAGAGTTTGCTGGATTTCATTAAGTGACTAGATATGTAAATATTTAATGTGGTGCTAAAAAGTAAAGGACTTTAATCACAGGCAACAGAATTATGTCTTCATAAATTTTACTTTTCTTTCCACCACCCTTCCTTTCAACCCATCCTCCCTTAGTTCTGCATTTGGTTCCTTACCTCATATTAACTGATTTCAAACACACTTTAAAGCTGCAGTATTTGCATGTTACTCTAATCTAAGGTGTTTGGTTATTCATTTATTTTTTTAAAGAAATAAATATAAAATACTTCATTTATGTAACAAGGGTCATTTATAATTTTAAGTTCATAATGTTTTAAACAGCAGTCTTCAAAATTTCTTCTGTTAAGTCTGTATCAGTGTGCTATCCATGCAGCAGTTTTGAGGGTTTCATAAAGAAAAAGAACCTTTATTCCCACCAACAGTGGAGAAGGGTTCCTTTTTCTCCACAGCCCCTCCAGCATTTGTTATTGGCTGATTTGTTGATAATAGCCCTTACTTCATGTTAACTGATTTCAAACACACTTTAAAGCTGCATTAAAGTGCAGCTTTCTGGAGTGAGGTGGAATCTCAGGGTTGTTTTAATTTGCATCACTCGAATGACCAGTGATGTTGAACATTTTTTCATATGTCTATCTGCTGTTCCTACTTCTTCATCTGAGAAGTGTCTATTCATTTCTGCTGCCCACTTTTGGATTGGGTCTTTAAATTTGGGGGGGTCTGATTTTTTTTGAGTTCTTTATATATTCGAGATGTTAATCCTTTGTCAAAGGAATAGCTGGCAAAAAATTTTTCCCACTCTGTGGGTTGTCTCTTCGCTCTGTTGGTAGCTTCTTTTGCTATGCAAAAGCTTTTTAGTAAGATCAGGTCCCAGTTGCTGATTCTTTGTGATATTTCCTGGGCAACTGGGGATTTGTTTATGAAGTCTCTTAAAGAAGCTATTTTTCTCCAGCATATATTACCTGCTTTGTCAAAAAAAGAAAAAAAGATGAAGGTGGCTGGAGTTGTTTCTGCATCCTCTATTTTTTTTAGTACATGTTTTAGAGTATATTTACATTCATTTTAGGGAACAAGTACATGTATTTAATGTATCTTCTTTTTGTTCCCCTCCCCCTTCCCACCCACCTCCCTTACTCCCTCTCTAGATCCCCTTTCCCCATTTTCACTTATTAGGGTTCATTTTTGTGACATATAAAGACAACATTCTTTGAGGGTTGCTGGTACATGTACTTAACTGATTTTAAATCATTTCATGTACCCTTCCTCTCTATTCTCCCCCCAACCTCAATCTCTTGGTCCCCTTTTGCATTTGTAAAAGATCTATGTCCCTGTTTCCTTTTATCAATCTTTTATTTTGCTTTTTACTATATTTGTACTTTGGATTACTGAAATAAGAGAAACCATATGGTATTTAAGCTTTGTGACTGACTTATTTCACCCAACATACTTTCAAGCTGGATCCATTTTCCTAAAGATGCCTCAAGTTTATCCTTCTTTACAACCAAGTAGTATTCTACTATGTATAGATACCACATTTTTTTTCATCTGTTCATCTGTTGGTAGACAGACAGGTTTCGTCCAAGATTTAGCTACCAAGAAATGAGCTGGTAGGGGCTGGGGATTTAGCTCAGTGATTAGAGTGCTTGCCTCGCAAGCACAAGGCCCTGAGTTCGTTCCCCAGCACCCTCCCAAAAAAGAAATGAGCTGCTATAAAAATGGGTATGTATATGTCTCTGCAATATAATATCTTTAGCTCTTCTGAGAAGATACCTAGATGGGGATTACCTGGGTCAAATGGAATTTTATGTTTATATTTTTAAGAAGTTTCCATACTAATTCAGATAATGGTTTTACTAGTTTACATTCCCACCATGTAGAAGAGCTCCTTTTTCACCACAGTCATGCCAGCATTTATTGATTTGTTGATAATTGCCATTCTTTCTGACACAAGATGAAATCTAAGTGTTGTTTTAGCATTTAGTTAGCATTTCTCTAGTGGCGAGAGATGTTGAACATTTTTTCATTGGTTCATTGGCCATCAATACTACTTCTGAGAAGTGTGTGTTCATTTAACTTGCTCATGTTTGGGTTGGGTCTTTTATTTTGGGGGGGATCTAATTTTTTCAAGCTCTTCACATATTTTAAATATTAGTCTCTTTCGAGGAAAAGCTGGCAAAAATATTTTCCTGTTCTGTAGGTTGCCTCTTCACTGTGCTGTTTCCTTTGCTGTGCAGAATGTTAATTTAATAGTGTCATTTGTTGATTCTTGCTATTATTTCCTGTGCAATTGGAGTTCTGTTTAGAAAGTCATTGCCTATACCAATGACTTCAGGAGTTTTATGTATTTTATGTTACAGTAGATTAAGTTTTTCTCTTTTACTATTTAATCTTTGACCCATTTTTTTTTTAGTTTAGTTTAGTACATGGTAAGAGATATGAATCTAGCTTGAATTTTCTGTTTATGGATAGCCACATTTTTCAGCACTGTTTCCTAGAGGCTATCTTTCCTCCAACATGTTTTAAGCCTTTTGTCAAGGATCCAATAGTTGAATATTCTTGGGGTTGTTTCTGTACCAATGTGTCTTTTTTTTTGAGCCAATAACACACTATTTTTATCACTGTAGCTTTGTAGTATAATTTGAAGTCAGGTATTGTGATGTGTTCTGCTTTGTTCTTGTTGCCTAGAATTGCTTTTGCTATACTAGGTCTCTTCTGGTTCCATATGAATTTTAGGATTGTTTTCTCTAGTTCTGTGAAGAATTTAGTAGGTATTTTGACTGAGATTGCATTAAATCTATACATGAGTTTTCAAAGAATGGCCATTTTGACAATACTAGTTCTGCCTATCCAGAAACAGGATATTATTCCATTTCCTGATGTCTTCTTCAATCTCCTTTTACAGAGTAGTGTAATTTTTGTTGTAGACGTCTTTCTTGGTTGGGTTAATTCCCAGGTATTTAATTTGTCTCAATGCTTCTCTGAATAATTTATTATAATTTACAATTTTGTGTTATATTTCTGAAATCCTGTGTTCACATTGGTCTTTTATTCAATTTATAAACTCTACACAATTTTTTATCTCCAGTATTTTGCCTCAAATCTCTTCAGGGAGTTTATATCTTTGGTAAACTTGGCATTCAGGTTTTGAACTGTTTTGGTCAACTCTTCCAAAATTTTATTTTTTGCATTTCCACATTAGTCATTTTTTATGCTAATTCTATAAACTTTTGGGTCATGTCCTCTTTGAATTTTCCACATTCTTTTACCATTTTTATCAACTCACAAACCTCTACTGCCTGGTGTTTGCTTTCCTCTGTATCAGTGGCTCCTGGAGTTGTCTTGGGAGAGTTGGGAGACCTTGATTTTACCTGTTCTTTTGTGTAAGAGTATGTGTGGGGTTTTGTTTTTATTTATTCTTTATTTTGGGCCGAGCACTGAGATCAAATAGAGTGAAAGGAGACTGCAGTTGATATGAAACTCTTTTCAGATACTCTGATTTGTTTTCAGCTTTGTTTTTCTACAAATAGTATTCACTCTTTTGGCTATTTAAATGTTTTGGGCCCTATCACTATGTTTTGAGGAGAAAATTACTACTGGCTATAACAGCATTAGTAGATCTGATCACTCGTCATTTATATGTGTTATGCCATACATTTACAATTTCATGCCTTACCAGTACCCTCTACAGCCTGTATGCTGTTGTTAGTAGTATGCAATGTGGAAGGAGAGGGGAATGGAAAAAATGGAAGATTAGGTAAAAGAATTCAAATGAGTGGGAGGAGAGGTGGATAGCACGAATAATAATAGGTAAAAACAATTAGGGCATCAAATACTAATGGAAGTCTTTTGTAGTTGGAGTGAAGGCTTAGTGCTGAGGATTCTAAGAAGATATTTGTGGGGGCAAGGACAGGATGTAGAAGGAAAGAGGTGTTATTTAAGATTCAGGTAAGTGACAAGGTTGACAGAAGCTGTTGATATATTTGTGCACCCAGAAAGTGGAGAAGAGTCAATGGAAGACAAGGGGCTAGGTAAGATAAGAACAATGAGAATAGACAGGACAGAATGTTAATATGAGAGAAGACCAGAATGACTAAGAGAATACAGAATATAGGGAGCAAAACTTTTGAATAGAATTTTTTAAATGGAAGAAACAAGTAAATTACAAAAAATAGTGTTGCTATGGAAATTAAGAGTTGAAGACAGGTGGAAGAGGAGGAGAGAAAATAAACAAGAGTTAAATTAAAGGAAGAAAAGTATCAAGAAAAAAATCTGGTGAGAACCCATATCCAAAATTCCAACAATGCCTGCAATTCCTACATGATCCTATGCCATAAAGCCTGTGTCCACATAATTCCCTCTTGCCTTAGTTGCAGTCTTACCACAGACAGCCACACTAATCTCCCCTTTTCTTCTCCACGCAAAACCCAAACACATTCTTAAGAATTCTCTTTCCAGTCAGCAGGCAGAATCTGACATTGACCTTGGGCTTGTCTTACAAGGTTTCCACTGCAAGTGCAATGGCAGAGTTAATACACATGCTGGGAGGAGTCTGCAGAAGTTGGTGGGCGTAGATGCATGCCAGCAAAAGTCCATGAGAGTAGGATTCAGGCATGCACAGGCGGAAGTCTGTAGTCACAGGCAGGTGAGAGTCTGTAGACACCATTCACTTGTTTATCTTCTTTGTGACCAGTCAGTGGGAGGCTTTCCCTTGCCTGCAGTGAGTGCTAGCAAGGATACTGTGAAGCTGCAGCATTTCCCAGTGTTTGCGGAAGGGGGTGATATGGAGAAAGGTCTAGTATGCTGCAGTTTATTGCAGAAATCCAGCCTCTTCAGTCCTTGTTCATTCCCTCAAGATACTGGGGATGCTTTCACAATTACTGCACCTCCACCCCCAGGAGCAGGGGCTAAACTGGTGCAGACCAGCCATGACAGCTCTGCTTTCCCTTTTCAATGATCGAGATATTTGGTTTTGTTATGAATAACTTATAATTTTAAGGTGAGGTCTTTCTACGCCAATTTTTGTCAAGGATTCTTATCATGAATAAATGTTGGATTTTGTCAGTGGCTTTTTTTTTTGCATCTATTAAGATGTTCATATAATTTTATCATTCTATTACTATTAGGTGTTTGATCAATTTACATATGTTGAACATCCTTACATTCCTGAGATGAAACCAGCTTGGTTGGATGTATGATCTTTTTAATGATTTGTTTTAATTGATCATTTTGGTATCAGGGTAATGCTAGCTTTAAAAAAGTGAGTTGGGCAGTGTTCCTACTCTTTCAATTGTTTGAAAAACATTGGCACTAATTCTTCACTGATGTCTTGTAAAATGCAGTGGTGAGACCATGGGCATTTCTTAGTTGCTAGTGATTGTATTACTGCCTCAATTTCATTGCCCGCTACTAGGTTATTCAGAGTTTTTATATCTTAATTCAGCTCTGTTAATTCATTTGTACAGTGGTACCTACAGTGGTTTATGAACTTAATTTGTTCCACAATTCTGGAAAAGATGGCCACACTCATGTTTGTGTGGGAAAGAGGACTGTGGTCTTGTTCATCACCTGATGTGGAGTTCACACACAAAAACAAAAATCTACCAAATACTTCCATTTGCAAACCAAACTGTTCACGAACCAAAGCATTTGTGAACAAAGGTACCACTATATCTATGAATCTATACAAAATTTTTCAATTTATTGGCATATAAATTTGTGAAGTACTTGCTAATAATCTGAATCTCAATGGTATTTCCCGTAATTTCACATTTTTTAATTGTTAATTGTATTATTTGGGCCTTCATTTTTTTTTGTAAGATTGGCTGAAGATTTGCATATTTTGTTCTTTTGAACAACCAGTTCTGTGATTCATTGCTTGTATTATTTTTTTGGTCTCCATTTTGCTGATTTCTGCTCTGATGTTTATAATTTCCTTCCTTACACTCACTTTGGATTTGAATTGTTCTTGCTTTTCTAGGACCCTGAAATATTACATTATATATTTGAGCTTGATCTCTTTTCAGATACAGGCATTCATAGCTATAAATTTCCCTCCTAGGGCTGCTTTCAAGTGTATTGTTTAACTTCCATGAGTTTGCATAATTTCTGTAGTTTTGTTTGCCACCAAGTTATAGCTTCATTGCACTATGATCTGTTAACATGCATGGTATAATATCCATTCTTTTGCACTTAAACATGCTTTATTGGCTAGTATATGGTCTATTTGGAAGAAAGCTCCATGTGCTGCTGAAAAAAATGTATATTCTCTTGTTGCTGGGTGAAACTGCAGGTGTCTACTAAGTCCATTTCTTTGCAGATATTTGTTAATTTTTCAACTGTGATATGTGTCAATTTTTTATCTAGTTGATCTATTTGTGATAATGAGGTAGTAGGGTCACCAACTACGATTACATTGATTTTATATGGTCTTTTATGTCCAGTAGTGTTTGTTTTATGAAGATGGGTGTGCTGTTGTTCAGTGCATGTTTGCCGTTGTTCTCTCTTCCTGTTAAATTGTTCCTTAATCAGTATATAGTCTTTTTTGCCTTTTTTGATGAGTCTTGTTTAACAGTCCACTTTGAAAATAGGATAGTTACTTCTGCTTTTTTTCTGGGTTCCTGTTTGAGGGAATATTATTTCCCATCATATAATTTTCAGCCTATGAGTTTCCTTTTGGGCTAACAGATTCACAATGGGGCTTAATTTGTATGTCCCACTGCCGGGTGGCTCTGATACAAATTCTGTTGTCTGATGTTAGACAGCTAGCCAGTGGTGGTTCAGTCTCCCAACGGGATTATGGTCCATGTATCTGTGGTGGTTCAACCCAACAGGAACATCTTAAATGTGTTTCTTGTATTCAGCACACAACTTGAACTTGTTTCTTGATCCATTCTTCCAACCTGTGTCTTTTAGATGAAGATCTGAGATCATTCACAGTTGAGAGTTCATACTGAACGGTATTGACTTATTCCTGTCATTGCATTATTTTCCTGTCACTGATTTCCTTTCTTTCCTTTCTATATAAACATTCACCCAAACTGGGGTATTGATTCTTTTAGAAATTTGGCGTCTTTAGCTTCATTGTTTGTTTCTAGAATAAACTTGAGAATTTATTAGAGTGCTAGTTTGGTGATCATGAATTTCTTTAGGTGTTTATCAGAAAAACGCCTTATTCCTCCATAAAGTTTGAAAGATGGTTCTGCATGCTGTACTGATGTTTGTTGAAATTTGCTTTATTAAATAGAGCTCTTTTTGGGATGAAAACACTTCATTTTAAACTCTCCTGGCCTCTAAGATTTACCATGAGAAGTGCATTGTAAATACAATGGGTTTTCCTTTAGAGGTGATTTGTTGCTGTTCTCTAACAGTTTTTAAAATTCGTGTGTGTGTGTGTGTGTGTGTGTGTGTGTGTGTGTGACTGTGTCTGTGTTAAACTTTTGGAATTTAGAGTACAATCTGTCTCAGAGTTCTTTTTCAATCATGGCTACATGCCTCACTTATCTATGTTAAATTATTTTCCCATATTTGCAGTTTTCTATTATTCCTTTTTTTAAATTTTTTTTTACCAAGAACATGTATTGGTACATTGTATACATAATGATGACATTCATCATGGTTATTTTGTACCTGTACATGATGTATCGTGGTTTTCCCCCCTCTTCCCAATCCCTCTCTTCTGCTCCCCTTCCCTATTTACAGCAGGTTTATGTATATTTTTCCATATTTTCCCTTTCCCCGTCTTTCCTTTTTCCCCTCCTTCTTTTTCCTCTTCTCCCTTTCCAGTTCTCCTCTCTTTTGAATATTATCTTCCTTTTATATAACATCTATTACACCTCTTTGTCCTTATTTACACTTACAGTTTCTCCTATCAGAGAAACAATTTGACACGTACTCATGAGAGTCTGATTTATTTCACTTAAGAGTATGTTTTCAAGTTACATCCTTTACCTACATATGTCTCTAGTTTATCCTTTTTGTGGCAGAGTAGTACTCCATTGTGCAGAAAAACCACATCTTCTTTAGCCATTCATTAGTTGTTGGGCACTTAGGTTGTTTCCAAGACTTAGCTACTACAAGCTGTTGCTAAGAACATAGCTGTGCATATATCACTATACTATGATGATTTTAATTCTTCTGGGAAGATACCAGCAGAGGAATAGCCGGGTCAAATGGAACCTCTAGTTGTAGTTTTTTGAGGAATCTCCACACTGATTTCCACAGTGGCTGGACCAGTCTACATTCCCACCAACACTGGAGCAGGCTACCTTTTTCCCCCACATTCCTGCAAGCATTTTTTATTGGTTGATTTTTTTATAATTGCTAATCTTTCTGGGGTGAGATGGAATCTTGTTGTTTTGATTTGCATCTCTCGAATGACCAATGATGTTGAACATTTTTTCATGTATTTATTTGCTATTTTTATTTCTTCATCTGAGAAATGTTTATTCATTTCAGATGCCCATTTTTGGATAGGGTCTTTAAATTTGGGGGGTTTGATTTTTTTGAGTTCTTTATTCTAGATGTTAGACCTTTGTCTGCGGAAAAGCTGGCAAAAAAATTTTTCCCAGTCTGTGGGTTTCCGGCCCACTGTATTAGTGATTTCTTTTGCTGTGCAATAGCCTTATAATAGGATGTAGTCCCAAGCACTGATTCTTTGTATTATTTTCCGTGCAGTCTTGGTTCTGTTTATAAATTTTTTTCCTACCCCTATGTCTTCGAGGGTTCTTCCTATTCCATTCTCTAGTAGATTTAGTGTTTCTGTTTTAATGTTTATTCTTTGACCCACTTTGATTTTAGTTTAGTACATGGTGAGAAACATGTATCTAGTTTTAGTTTTCAGCATGTGGCAAGCCAATTTTTCCAGCACCATTTGTTAAAGAGGCTGTCTTTCTGATCACATGATTATCTCAATAGATGCAGAAACGCATTTGACAAAATCCAACACCCATTTATGACAAAAACACTACTGAAATTGGAAATAGATGGTCTATATCTAAATCTGATAAAAGCCATCTAAGACAAACCAATGCCCAACATTACACTAAACAGTCAGAAACTGGAAGCTTTCATACTAAAATCTGGAACAAGACAAGGATGCCCACTATCATCACTATTATTCAATATAGCTATAGAAACATTAGCCAGAGCAATTAGATAAGAGAAGGAAATAAAAGGAATAAAGATAGGAAAGGAAGAACTTAAACTATCATTATTTGTGGATATGATACTCTACATAGAAGACCCCAAAAATTTCACCAAAAAACTTCTAAATTTAATAACTAAATCCAGTTCTATAGCTGCATACAAAGACAACACCAAGGAGTCAATAGTATTCCTATATACAAATAACAAACTCACTGAGAAAGAAGCAGAAGATATACCTTTCACAATTGCATCCAAAAACATGAAATATTTAGGAATCTAACAAAGGAAGTAAAAGACCTTTACACTAAAAACTAAAGTACTCTAATGAAGGAAATGAGCCTTTGAGTTGTTTCCAATACTTCGCTATTACAAACTGTGTTGCTATAAACATGGTTGTACATATATCACTGTGGTACAATGTTTTTAATTCTTCTGGGAAGATACCAAGCAAAGGAATAGCTGGGTCAAATGGAACCTGTAGTTGTACTTTTTGAGGAATCTCCACACTGATTTCCACAATGGTTGGACCAGCCTACATTCCCACCAACAGTGGAGGAGGGAACCTTTTTCCCCCACAGCCCCAGCAGCATCTATTATTGGTTGATTTCTTGATGACAGCCGCTCTTTCTGGAGTGAGATATCTTAGCATTGTTTTAATTTGCATCTCTCGAATGACCAGTGATAACCCAAATGCTCGACAACTAAGGAATTGTTAAAGAAGATGTGGTTTTTCTATACGATGGAGTATTACTCTGCCATAAAAAGGATAAACTTGAGATATTTATAGGTAAATGGATGTACCTTGAGAACATACTCTTAAGTGAAATAAATCAGACACACATGAGTACATATCGAATTGCTTCTCTAATATGAGAAAAAGTAAGTGTAAATAAGGATAAAAAAGTATACTAAATACTAAGTAAAAGAAAGATAATTTTCAATAGGGAGGAGAATTAGAAAGGGAGGAGGGGGAAAAGAAGGAAAGGAAAAAGGAAAGGAAAAAAGAGGAAAAATATAAATAAAACTACTGTACATAGGGAAGGGAGGGGGAGTAGAAGGGAGGGGGAGTAGAAGAGAGGGGTGAGAAAGAAGGGGGTACCAAGATGTATCATGTACAGGTACAAGTTACCTGTGATGAATGTGATCACTATGTGTACAATGTACCAACACATGTTCTTGGTAAATAAAAATAAATAAATAAAATTTTAAAAATTAAAGAGGAAATTGAAAGGGATATCAGAAAATGGAAAGGTACTGTGTTCCTGGGTAGGAAGATCCAACATAGTGAAAATGGCCATACTTCCTAAATTACTATAGAGATTTAATGCAATTCCAATCAAAATACCATTAGCATACTTCACAGAATTAGAAAGAAAAATCATGAATTTCATCTGGAACCAGAAAAGACCAAGAATAGCAAAAACAATGCTAAGCAACAGGGGCAAGGCAGGGGGCATCACAATCCCCGACCTGAAACTATACTGTAAAGCTACTGTGATAAAAACAGCATGGTACTGGCAAAAAGACAGACCCAAGGATCAATGGAACAGATTAGAAGATGCAGAAACAGCTCCAAACACGCTCAATTATCTCATCTTCAACAAAGGAGTTTTCTATTATTTCTATAAACAGGATTTTTTCTGCCACTTGTGCTTTCTTGTGATTTTTCACTAATTCCAATTAATGTTAGATTAGCCTTCCTTGCATCATCTAACAGCTGTTGGACACATTTTTCATATTCTTATTTTTAAGGCATCTCTCATTAATTGATCACCAACATCAGACCAGTTCTTACACTCTGGCACATTTATTGCTTCTATTGCCCATACTTTCAATAGAATTTTAAAACTACTAAATTTCTGTTAGGTACCTTTTCATGGACTCTAACTCCTTCCTATGCCAGATGTTCATGTTTTGCAACACTTTTTTAATTAGCTCAGACTGCTTTTTATAGTGTCTTCTGTAGACTCAATGATAGTTTTGTTTATTGGAATCATTACCTAGTTATGTTCTTCAAACTCCCTGAGGTCCTTACTAAACTTTTTTAGATATCCTGCTATCTTTCAAAATCATTCAGCTGTGTGTCTTTTGATTTCCACCACTTCAATGCCCCATGTACCAGCTTTTTGCGAGTTGGGAGTGTGGGGAGGTACTTTTTGCCTCTTCTCATATTTATTTTGCTTGTTTCCTGTGCTGAGGCTTGTGATTTGGTTATAGTGTAAGACTTTGTTGCTAGTATTGAGGCCTCTTTAGTTACTCTCTACTTTTCAGTGATAAACTTTGAGCAAGGCTATCTATAGGACTTTGCCTCTGTCCCAGAATCTCTCCACCTCCATTTAATTGGGAGGGGATGCTAAAGTGTGCTTGGCTCAGCTGGGTGGCAATAAATTACAGTATTGATGACACCAATGCATTCCAGATATTGACATACAAAGAAAACCAGTTGATAGTAACAAGGATGTCATTTTACCTAGAGTAACAACAACAGCAACAATAATAGCGTCTAAGACAAGCTGAATATCTACATACCCTACAAACCAATAATGTGCCACACTTAGCCATAGAAAATAGATGTATGCTATAGCATAAACCCAAAGACAAACCAAATATTGACCTATATGAAATATCTACTAAATGGAACAATTTTATGTCCACTAGTAACAGAACAGTATTCAATCATAATAGCATACAGTTAACTCTCTAAAGATTCATAAAGCTTAATGGTTATACTAGTTTAAAAGAGAAGGTGTGGGAAAAACGATCCTGAGAAAATTTAAACTTTTTGAACTAAGCAATAGAAGAAAAGAAGGAGTTGAGAAAAGAGAAATAAAGGACTCCATTAAGGAGCAAAATGAAATTAATACTGGTAGAATTAAAACTAACAGAAAAGAACAAGAAAAGGGAGAAAATAAACAGAAAACAAAAGGGGAAAAAATAAGGGTAAAAAGAGAGGGAAAACAACAAGAAAAGAAAAAGGGGGGCACCTCCAAATATCAAAAAACCAATAAAGGAGGAAAAAATGGGTTCAAAAAACTGTCCAATTTCCAAATGAAATTTTCTTCCAGGATCTACATCCTTGGTATTCATCAAGTCAATCTTCTCTACCCAGATTTATAGCCTGAGGGTTTCCAAGGCGTCCCCCTATTTGAGAGGCCCCTCCTCCAGAAAGCCCAGATCATGGAAACTGTCCAAGTTGTGGATGTCCCTGTTCATGCTGGAAAATGGGAAAGCAATCAGACGACAGATCTTTCCTGGATGGAGGTAGGAGCCTGGAAACTCAAACAGACCACTGGACTCAATGCCATCGCCTTCAGATCCAGACACTTCTGGAAACTACACCTGCCAGGATTAGCCTACTGCAAGATGCTGGCCCCATGTCCTTCCTGGCCTGAGACTGACCTTCTCAGAGGATCTACAACTAGCCCTCACCCTGTGTCTGTCTCTCATGGCTGTGTCTCACCCACTGTGATAGGGTAGGAAATACTCAAAATTCTGGACTAAAGCTATACCACAGCTGTTCTGTTTAGTCCTAGACAACACTTTACTAAAATTGTGCTCAATTAAACTCTCTCTGCAACATGGCAGGCACCACACTGGGTTTCTACTACAACTCTACATTGCCATGAAAGAATCACACTGGAAGAAAAACCCTATGATGTTTTTGTAGTTTACAACAACCAGGAGCTTTTCTTGAGGCTAGCACTGCTGTCCAGGTCAGTTATTTCGTCATGGAGCTACCTCTCCAGAATTACCTTTCCCAGAGCTTTGGCCTGGTCCATGATCAAGTCAGTCAGCACCTCTGCAGCTCTGGGATGAGGGTAGTCAAAACGCAGAGTTGGCTAGGAGTTAGTGATGCAACCAGGGCACAGAATCCACTATGCAGAATTTGCTGGGGTTGGGCACCACTGCTCTCCTGTCATGCTGCCAAAAGTGCAGCTTGGGATATATTAATATCAGTTGAAAGTAATGACCCACTCAAGAAAAGAGCTAGAGAAATGAAAAGATACTTCATAGTGGAATGAATACAAATAGGCGGCTGGCTCCGCCCTCTCCCAGAGAAGACAGCTCCAGACTCCATCTTCGGAGTGAGGCTTGAGCTTGCAGGTCAGGCCACTTCCTGGTGCAGATTTGCGCTGGCTTGGCCCGCGCACCGGCAGGGTGAACCTCAAATAAGGTGGGAAACATCTTGCACTGAAAGCACTGTTACCTCTCTCCCTCAGTGGTTTGTGTTATTGTTCTTTTGGTGTTTTGTTTTTTTTTTTTCTTCCCATTTCTCTTCTTATCCAAGCCATCACTATCTGGTAAAGCCAAGAATACCCATACCACTATACCACTAAGGAACTTTTAGACACATAAACTATAAGGAGATGTGGGCAGG
This sequence comes from Hystrix cristata, assembly GCA_004026905.1. Lineage (NCBI taxonomy): Eukaryota > Metazoa > Chordata > Mammalia > Rodentia > Hystricidae > Hystrix > Hystrix cristata. Next base: position 16,384 of record PVJO010014046.1, read on the forward strand.
CTACCAAAGATCCCCCAGAGAGCAGCAGTCTGACAACTGCCCCCAGACTCCATGCTTGGAGGCCAGGATCAACATAGTACCCAGCACTGACCACTGCAGGCTTGGCAGGGCTAACGAGCACAGAATCAGGTTTTGGCCTCTGCCCCCCACAGAGTGGTGGCCATCAGAGAAATCCCACTGTATGTGCATGTATACATAATATATGTATATATTGCTTTTGTTTCTCCTTATTTTCTCTTTCTCTTATTCATCCTGACACCTGTCTAATACATTCTCTTGTCTACATATTCTTTCTTGCTTTTGTTGTTTTGATTTTTACTTTTATTGACTCCTGCTTGGCTCATATCTTTCCTTCCTTAAGCAAATCCTGTTTTTCCTTTTCTTCTTGTTTTCTCTCTCCTTTTCCTCTTTCATATGAGTAAATATTGTATAGAATCTACATGGTTTGACCCACTACTATCACCTTTCACTGTTTGTAAACTAACTACTCAAGGTTCCCAAAGCATAACTAACATCCTACTGTAAGTTCTACATCTATTAGAACTTTCCTCACTACCTCTATAACTTTTCCGATCCCTCATTATCCCCGCTACAAGCAGGGGGGAAACCACTCTACTAACAAAACACCCACTACATGCAAATTCCTGGTTTATATTGGATTCTGCTTTATGACGGTGTAGACCTTGCTCTTATGGTTAAAGATACAAAGTTAATTTCTACCACAGTCAGTCAATTTCATGAATGTAATTGATGTTATTGTCAACGTACTAGTGTAACGAGTGTGCCATACAGGCTGTAACCAGTAATGCATTTGCATATGGTAATACTGTAATTATCTGAGGTAATAATCATTAACATAATCCAGGGTCTTGAGACAACCATGAGAGCCAAGAATCACATATGCCTAGAAGACACGGAACAAACAGAATTCTCCTAAAAAGTATTGATATTTGTCTTCATGCAACTTCCCAAAATCAAAATATAAAAATCAGCACTGAAACTAAAACGGGGGAAACACATATACATACAAAAAAAAAGAACAGAAAATATCGAGACCCAGAAGTAAAATACAACCCCACAACCCCAGTTCATCCAGAACAAATCCAGAGGACAACAAAATAGAGGAAAATGGAAAACACTCAACCAAACTTTCAGAAATGATAGCAGCAGAAGATAGAGTAGGGTGAAAACTCACAGACAGGGAAAAAAATTTTGCTAGCTATCCATCAGACAAAGGTCTAACATCTAGAATATACAAAGAACTCAAAAAATTAAACCTCCCAAATTTAAAGACCCAATCCAAATATGGGCAACTGAAATGAATAAACATTTCTCAGATGAAGAAATAAAAATGGCAAATAAATGTATGAAGAAATGTTCAACATCACTAGTCATTCGAGAGATGCAAATCAAAACAACATTAAGATTCCACCTCACTTCAGAAAGAAACACATTTATGGAAAAATCAACCAATAACAAATGCTGGTGGGGATGCGGGGAAAAAGGAACCCTCCTCCACTGTTGGTGGGAATGTAGACTGGTCCAGTCACTGTGGAAATCAATATGGAGATTCCTCAAAAAACTACAACTGGAGGTTCCATTTGACCCAGCTATTCCCCTACTGGGGATCTTCCCAGAGGAATTACAATCATCATACCATAGGGACATATGCACAACCATGTTCATAGCAACACAATTTGTAATAGCTAAGTCTTGGAAACAACCTAAATGCCCAACAACCAACGAATGGCTAAAGAAAATGTGGTTTTTCTACACAATAGAGTACTACACTGCCATAAAAAAAAAGGATAAACTACAGTCATTTCTATATAAGTGGATGTTCCTTGGGAACATACTTTTAAGTGAAATAAATCAGACACTCATGAGTACACATCGAATTGTCTCATATGAGAAACCATAACTGTAAATAAGGATAAAGAGGTGTAATATATATTATATAAGAGAAAGATAATATACAAAGGAGAGGAGTCCTAGAAAGAAAGAAGGGGAAAAGCAGAAAGACAACAAAGGAAAGAAAAGGGAAAGGGAAAATATGGAAAATGATGAATAAACCTGCTGTAAATAGAGAGGGAGGGAACAGAGGGGAGGGTCGGGGAATGGGGGGAAAATCAAGATGCATCATGTATAGGTCCAAAATAAATGTAATGAATGTGACCATTGTATGTAAAATGTACCAATACATGTACTTGGTTTAAAATAAATAAAAATTTTAAAAAAGATGGATGAGGTTCTAGAGAACATCAGATTAGAAATAATTGGCCAAGTTAAGACAGAGTTGATGAACATAATGAAAGACCTGCTTAGTGAATTTAGAGTAGACACAGATTTAAAAAAAACAGAGGAGCTAAGAAAAACAATGGAAAACGACCACTCAATTCAGGAAAGAAATGGAACCCATGAAACAGATCCAAATAGATGTCCAAGAAATCAAAAACTGTCTTGAAAGTATACGCAGTCGATTAAATGAGAGCAAAGACAGGATCTCTGAACTAGAAGACAGGACTGCACTTTATGACATTGAAAAGGAAAACTTCTTACAAATAACTAGAGTCTCTGAGAAATCAATACAACAACTGCAAGAATGATGTAAAGAAGAACAATATAAGATTGATTGGGGTGAAGGAAAAAGAAGGAGACAGAGCAAAAGATCTAGGAAGATTATTCACAGACATAATGACAGAAAATTTCCCAAGCATGAGAAGAGAACTTGACATACAGATAAGTGAGGCATATAGAACCCCAATTACCCACAACCAAAATAAATCTACACCAAGACATATCATAATCAAGATTCCAGAAATTCAACAAAAGAACAGAATACTGAAAACTGTTAGGGAAAAAAAAAAACAAATCACCTATCAAGGTAAACCCATCAGAATCACAGCAGACTTCTCAACACAAACCCTTAAATCAAGGAGAGCTTGGAGAAAAATATTTCAAGCCTTAAAAGAAAATAATCTACAACCCAGATTGATGTACCCACCTAAACTATCGTTCAGATTCAACAACAAAATAAGATATTTCCATGACAAGGAACAACTGAAGAAATTCATAACCTCCAAAACACCTCTACAAAATATTTTGAAAGATATCCTAGAAAAGGAAACTATAATTACAAGGACACTAATAAATAATAATCCACTACGCAAGACAAACAGTTCAACTAAGGTGAAACAGAACAATGGAAAAGATCTACAATGAAAATGAATCAGTATATAACAGCTGTAACCATCAATGGAAATGCTCTCAACTGACCAATCAAAAGAAACAGACTGGCAGAATGGATCAAAAAAACAAGATACATCAATATGTTCCATACAAGAGACACATCTAACTCAAAAGGAATTTCACAGAATGACAAACAAAGGATGGAAAACAGTATTTCATGCAACAGGAACCCAGAAAAAAGCAGGGGTTGCTATCCTAATCTCAGACAAAGTGAACTTTAAACCAAAACAGATCAAGAGGGACAAAAAAGGTCACTACATACTTCTCAAGGGAAAACTCCAAGAGGAAGAAATAACAATCGTTAATATTTATGCACCAAATATCAGTGTACCTAACTACATAAAACAAATATTAAGGAACATGAAAGCTCACATAAATACTAATACAATTATAATGGGAGACTTCAATACTCCACGGTCACAAATAGACAGATCAACTAAACAAAAACTTAACAAAGAAATATCAGAACTGAATCAAATCTGCGAACAAATAGACTTAGCAGATGTATACAGAGTGTTCCACCCCACAACAACAGAATACGGGACGTTCTCCAAAATAGACCACATACTAGCTCATAAAGCATGTTTAAGTAAACTCAGGGAATTGAAATTATACCATGCATACTATCAGACCATAGTGCAATAAAACTGTAATTCAATGGTAATAGAGAACAAAAACACCACATAAACACTTGGAAACTAAATAACATCCTTCTGAACAATAGCTGGGTCACAGAAGAAATTAAAGAAGAAATTAAGCAATTTATTCAGTTTAATGATAATGGTGATAACCACATACCAGAACCTATGGGATACAATGAAAGCAGTACTACGAGGGAAATTCATTGCATTGAACTCCCACATCAGGAAAACAGAAAGAGCCCAAATAAGCAACTTAATGTTGAACCTCAAACATCTAGAAAAAGAAGAACAAATCAAGCCCAAAGCTCATAGGAGAGAGGAAATTATTAAGATCAGAGCTGAAATTAATGCAATTGAGACTAAGAAAACAATACAAAAAATCAATGAATCAAAGAGTTGGTTCTTTGAACGAATAAATAAAATAGATAAACCACTAGCCACTCTTATTAAAAAAAAAAACAAAGAAAAGACCCAAATTCATGCAATAAAAAATGAAAAGAGTAAAATCACAACTGACCCAATGGGAATCCAAAGGATCATCAGCACCTACTTCAAGAACCTCTACTCAAACAAGATGGAAAACACTGAAGAAATGGACAGATTTTTAGAACCATACGAACTACCAAAACTGAATCAAGAAGAGATAAATATTTTAAATAACCCAATATCAGCCATTGAAATTGAAGAAGCAATTAAAAACTTACCACCAAAGAAAAGCCCAGGTCCTGACGTTTCACAGCTGAATTCTACAAGAAATTCAGGGAGGATGTAATACCACTATTCCTCAAACTGTTTAATGAAATTGAAAAGGAAGCAGTACTTCCAAAATAATTCCTGGAAGCAAGTATTACCCTGATTCTAAAACCAGAAAAAGATCCCACCAAAAAAGAGAACTACAGACCAATTTCTCTAATGAACATAGATGCAAAAATTTTCAGTAAGATACTAGCAAACAGAATGCAACGGACTATCAAGAAGATTATACACTACGACCAAGTAGGAGTCCTCCCAGGGATGCAGGGATGGTTCAACATACGCAAATCAATACATGTAATACACCATATCAACAGAATCAAGGACAAAAATCACATGATCGTCTCAATAGATGCAGAAAAAGCATTTGATAAAATCCAACACCCATTTCTGATAAAAACCCTACAGAAATTAGGAATAGATGGTCGACATCTAAATTTGATAAAAGCCATCTATGATAAACCAACGGCCAACATCATACTAAATGGTCAGAAACTTGAAGCTTTCACACTAAAATCTGGAACAAGACAAGGCTGTCCATTGTCACCACTATTATTCAATATAGTTCTAGAAATATTAGCAAGAGCAATCAGGCAAGAGAAAGAAATAAAAGGGATAAAGATAGGAAAGGAAGAAGTTAAACTATCATTATTTGCAGATGACATGATACTCTACATAAAAGACCCCAAGAATTCCACCAAAAAACTTCTAGATTTAATAACTAAATTCAGTTGCGTAGCTGGATACAGAGTTAACACCCAAAAGTCAATAGCATTCCTATATACCAATAACAAACTCACTGAGAAAGAAATAACAGAAGTTATTCCATTCACAATTGCATCGAAAAAAATGAAATACTTAGGAATCTATGTAACAAAACAAGTAAAAGATCTTTTCATTGAAAACTACTGTACTCTAAAAAAAGGAAAATGAAATAGATTTCAGACAATGGAAAGATATCCCATGTTCGTGGGTAGGAAGAACCAACATAGTGAAAATGGCCATACTTCCTAAATTACTATACAGATTTAATGCAATTCCAATCAAAATTCCAATAGCATACTTCACAGAATTAGAAAAGGCAATCATGAAATTTATCTGGAACCAGAAGAGACCAAGAATAGCAAAAACAATTCTAGGCAACAGAAATAAGGCAGGGGGCATCACAGTCCCCGACTTGAAATAGTATTATAAAGCTTCTGTGATAAAAACAGCATGGTACTGGCATGAAGACAGACCCGAGGACCAATGGAACAGGCTAGAAGATGCAGAAATAATTCCAAACACACTCAAATATCTCATCTTCGACAAAGGAGCCAAACACCCTCACTGGAAGAAAGATGGCCTCTTTAATAAATGGTGCTGGAAAAATTGGCTTACCACATGCCAAAAACTAAAACTAGATACATGTCTCTCACCATGTACTAAACTAAGATCAAAGTGGATCAAAGATCTAAACATTAAAACAGAAACAATAAATCTCCTGGAGAATAAAATAGGAAGAACTCTCGAAGACATAAGGGTTGGAAAAAAATTTATGAATAAAACTCAGGCTGCACGGGAAACAATTCAAAGAATTGATGCTTGGGACCACATCCTATTAAGAGGCTTTTGCACGGCAAAAGAAATTACTAATAGAGTAGGGCGAAAAATCACAGACTGGGAGAAAATTTTTGCCGGCTGTCCCTCAGACAAAGGTCTAACATCCAGAATATATAAAGAACTCAAAAAGATCAAACCCCCCAAATTTAAAGACCCTATCCAAAAATGGGTGTCTGAAATGAATAAACATTTCTCAGATGAAGAAATAAAAATGGCAAATAAATACATGAAAAAATGTTCAACATCATTGGTCATTCGAGAGATGCAGATCAAAACAACACTAAGATACCATCTCACTCCAGAAAGAATAGCGATTACCAAGAAATCAACCAATAACAAGTGCTGGCGGGACTGCGGGGAAAAAGGAACCCTCCTCCACTGTTGGTGGGAATGTAGACTGGTCTAGCCACTGTGGAAGTCAGTGTGGAGATTCCTGAGGAAACTACAACTAGATGTTCCATTTGACCCAGCTATTCCTCTGCTTGGTATCTTCTCAGAAGAATTAAAATCATGATATCACATGTTGATAGCAGCACAATTTGCAATCGCTAAGTCTTGGAAACAACCTAAATGCCCAACAACTAATGAATGGCTAAAGAAGATGTGGTTCTTCTATACAATGGAGTACTACACCACCATAAAGAAGGATAAGCTAAAGTCATTTGTATGTAAATGGATGTTCCTTGAGAACATACTATTAAGTGAAATAAATCAGACACTTTTCAGTACACATCGAATTGTTTCTCTGATATGAGAAACCATAAGTGTAAATAAGGACAAAGGGGTAGAATAGATATTATGTTTTAAAAAAAAGAGAGATAGTATTCAAAAGAGAGGGGAACTAGATAGGGAAAAGGGGGATAAAGAAGAAGGTTAAAAGAAAAGTAAGATGAAAGGGAAAAAATGGTAAAGTGTAGTTATACTTGTTGCAAATAGGGAAGGGTGGGTGAATGGAAGAGACGGGAGGGGAAGGGGGGAAGAGGGGGGAAAACCAAGATGTATCATGTACAGGAACAAAATAACCATGTTGATTATGATCATTATGTATACAATGTACCATTACATGTTCTTGGTAAAAATAAAAAATTTTAAAAAAAAGAGAAATAGTATTCAAAAGAGAGGAGAACTAGATAGAGAAAAGGCTTATAAAGAAGAAGGTTAAAAGAAAAGTAAGATGAAAGGGAAAAAATGGTAAAGTGTAGTTACACTTGTTGCAGATAGGGAGGGGTGGGTGAACGGAAGGGAGGGTAGCGGAAGAGGGGGAGAAGAGGGGGGAAAACCAAGATGTATCATGTACAGGTACAAAATAACCATGTTGATTATGATCATTATGTATACAATGTACCAATACATGTTCTTGGTAAAAATTTAAAAAAAGAAATACAAATAGCCAACAAATATATTAAAAATTTTCAATATCTATGGCTATTAGAGAAATGCAAATTAAAACTACTCTATATTGTACCTTAGCCCAGAAAGAATGGCAATCATTAGGAAATCAAAGAGTAACAAATGGTGGTGTGGCTGTGGTAAAAAGGGAACCCTCCTACATTGTTGTTGGGAATGCAAACTAGTACAACCATTATGGAAATCAGTGGAGATTTTTCAAAAGCCTGAAAGTAGAAGTCCCATACAATCCAGCCATTCCCCTACTAGGTATGTTCTCCAAAGAGCTAAAGACATACTACAGTGACACCTGCATACCAATGTATATATCAGCACAATTTGGAACAGCTAAATGCTGGAAGCAGCCTTTATACCCTTCAACAAATAACTAGATAAACAAAATGTGGTATCTAGATATAATGGAATATTATTCAGCTATAAAGGACAAACTAGAGTCATTTATAGGAAAATGAATGGATGTGGAAAATATAATGATGAGCGAAGCGAACCAGACTTACAAGCTTGAATACAATATGGTATCCTTCATTTGAGTGAAGCAAAATACAAAGAAAAGAATATGGTAAACAATGGATACAGAAAGACAAAGGGTCAGATCTAAGCCAATAGGCAAAGGGTCACAAGGGGAAAAGAGGGCAAGAGGGGAGAGCAATAGGAATCCAGAGGAATAATGATACCCTAAAAGCAAGAACTTAATAACCTAAACTCAAAACAGTAACACATATACTAGGTGCCACAGTAACTTTATGTAGTTGTGACTTAATGTTGCATCTATGTGGTTGTTCAAATTGCTTGATGTTATAAGCAAAAGGCAAAATGTATTATGGTCTGTAAGCTTGTGTAATGGCCTGTAAGTTTGTGTAATTTTGGATAAATTTTAATAAAAATCTATTTTAAAAAGTTACTTCCTGGGGCTGGGGATTTAGCTCAGTGATTAGAGTGCTTGCCTTGCAAGCACAAGGGCCTGAGTTCGATCCCTGGCATCACACACACACACACACAAAAAAAAAGTTACTTCCTTTTAAGATTTGAGAAACTTGACTCCAAGTTTTCCCAGCTTTTAAGGTTTGTGTTGAGAAATCCGTAATTCTGCTAGGTTTGTTTTTATAAATTTATTGATTTTCTGTAACAGTTTTTAAAATTCTTTCTGCTGGACTTGTGAGATTTTAACTATGACGTGTCATGGACAAGTTCTTTTCTGATCATAGCTATTTTGGGTTCTAGATGCCTTGTTTACCTGGAAGGTGAATTGTGTCCTTAAACTTGGAACATTTTTCTGCTCTGATTTCAGTAAATTCTTATGCCTTCTGTGCTATTTTTAATTTTCCTTCTACTCCTATAAATTTTAGGTTAGTTTTCTTTGAGCTACCTAGCAACTGTTGTATCCAGTTTCCACGGTCTTTTATTTAAGAATCTCTGGGTATATGGCCTCCTCCATCAGGCTTATCTTGCAGTTCTGATATTGTCCTCATACTGATCATTTCTGCTGTCTGTATGTTCAACAGAATTGCTTATGATCTGGATTTCAGCTTGATATCTTTTCGTGGTCTCTAGTTCTTTACTAAAATGGTCATTCATGTTTGGTAACATCTGGGTTACTTCACCCAAGTTGTTCTTTGTGTACTATTTAAGCTCACTGTACATTTCCTTTTCTGTTTAGTTATATGATTTTTGAACTTGTGAACATCTTGCCGTTCTGGTTTGTTTTCTTCATGCCTTCATATTTTATAGCCATTTGGTTTTTATTCCCTCTGCATGAGTGCCCATGAGATTAGCTTCCAGGGAGTTAAGAATTTTTGGAGGCATCTTGTTGCCTTCCATGTTTCTATAGTTTTGGGAGTTGCTGAAGGTTGAGGATCAATTTCAGTGGAAAGACTTGGTAGTGAGGAGATCTCTTTAGTGTCTGCTTCCCAATGATGTGATCTTGGCTTTAGTCATTTTGGTACTTACGTACCTCTTCAACCTACTCCATGTAATAGTATTAGACCTAGACACCGTGTTGTAAGGAGAAAATCTCTACCAATTAACCAGCATTTCCAAAGATAACTTTGTATCAATTATGTACATCAGAACTTGTCTTAATGATATCACATTTTTCACTGACTCATAAAAACTGTGATATACTGCTACTGACAAGTAGTCTAGATGTGAAAGGTGAGGAAAGGAAAAAGCAAGAGAAAAAAATACATCAGAAAGAGAAAAAGAAAAAAGAGGTAACAAGAAATAAGAGCTAGAACTTTGAAATTATTTTTTAATGGGTAGAGTCAGTGAAGAAAAGGTTTGAGAGTATTTGTGGGAGCAGAAGGAATGAAGAGAGAGGGGAGTGTAACTGGAAATTGAAGGAAGCTGTAAGGTCAAAACATGTTAATCTGATAATAGTAAACTTGTGCTTGAATCCTCCATATACAATTTTGGTGAAGATTATCCTGACTTGCCCTGAAAAGATTGAAGCACTGATTAATTTTTATTCTCCTTTTCACGTTATTGATACCTCTCCTTTTCATACATCATATATTACATATATACACAATATATAATATGTCTATATTAGATAAAAAGAAAAATGAGAAAATAAGAATGGAGAGGGGAAAAAAGTTACAAAAACAAAATTGAAGCATCATCGGTCCTATTTAAACAAAAGTCTGAATTCAGTGACCTCTTTACATTCAATAATGCAGAGCTTTGACTGGGGTTGGGGTGTCTGGACTGATCACTGGGCCTGGCTTTTCCCGAACCTTCACAGTTCACAGAGCATCCTGTGCTCACAAAATGCCTTTTCTCCTCCCCCATCTCAGTCCACAGCCTGCTAATGCAATTCTGAGCTGGCCCCTTTGATTTTTTTCTCTTGCATGCTACTGTGTGAGGAGGTTCGGGTCCAAATGAATACCTGGTTTCACCTCTCCTCTATAGTTTATAGTGCAATTTCATTTGCTGCTGTGGATGCAGCTAGGCAGATGTCTTTGCCTTTGTCCTATGACTGCACACTTCCAACTGAGTTGGAAGGGAGGACAGTATAATGTGTTTGGGCCAATACCTGGTCTTTCATTGATTTCTTGAAGGGTTTTCTCAACCTCCACCCCTTCCCTCATCTACAAACCCCCTGCCACTGTGCTCACTCTCTGCAAGGCTCCACAGAGAGTGCAGTATCATGCACCCAGGCTAAACCATGTCTCTGACTCTTTGTTTCTATTTCCCTCTCTGCTCTATACACAGTGTCAGTTTCATGGCTGTGAATTTTGTGGTGCCCAGGGTTCACAGAACTTACTGATCTGGTAGGTGGGTTGGGGGGCCCCCTTGTGAACGCTAACTGGGGAGAAATAGGCAGGATATAACATGACACAGAACTCTTAAGTGTTTGTAAGAATGATGAGAGGGTGCCTGTTCTGGAACTACTTGAACTCCTTTTTTCCCCTGGGACTTACCAGCAGCAATATGTGGTTCTCTGAAGCACAGCTCTCCCAGTGACCAGGTCTGAGACCCTAAATCAGTGCCATGTACTGTTCTATACTTATCCAAAGGCCCACCAGTGCTAGCTCTGCTTCTGCCTTTCAAGGTGATTCTCTAGTGCCCTAATCAGGGAATATCTTGCTGGCTGGGTTCCCTCTCCCACAGTTAGGGAGAATAGGAAAGGAGCCTATCCCAGGGGTATGGCTGTTGCTGCAGAACTGATTCCTTCTCTTAGAATGTTAGATCTACTCCCAAGATGGCACGTTCACTGGACTTGGGGTGCTGCTGTCCAGAGGTAGCCTTGCTTTCCTTTCTAAACTCCCCTGGTATTAGACTTGGTGTGGTGGGTTTCTCCTTCACGTTGATTCTCTATGTCTGGCTTTGTTTGCTTTCTCCCTTGCTTGGTACCTACATTTCCTGGTTGACCTTCACTCTAGCTTCTCTCATACACTTTTGCTTTTAGTCAGCCATGATGGAATTTCTCTCCACTGCTGAAATTTTGGTTGTCACTGTGTGTTGCTACTATATATCTATTTTGGAGAGAAATGACATCTTAACAGTGTTGAGTTTTCTACTCATAAGCATGATCTATCTCTCCATTTAGGTCTTTTTTTTGTAACTTTAAGTGTATAGGTATTATGTATGCCTAAATTGTTCTAAGCATTTACTAACCACAAATGCTTCACAGCTTCTTAGAATATCTTACATACATATTATAGTAGAAGTAATAAAGGAGCTCAGATAGGCTGTGATAACTCTTAAAAAGAAGAAATAATGTGCAGCAATAAATTCCTTTTCTAGATACATTAATGATTGCCTTCAATTTTTGGCAAAAGGATTAAGAACTTCTGTATGTTATTTATAATGAACTTTTAGCTGGAAAAAAAAGCATGCAGAACCTAAAAATGTATTTAAAAATAGACAATCTTGTTTCGATAAGAATATATATTGATGTCACCATTGTTGGCAAATGATAGTTCTCATGATAATCTCTGCATATAAAAGATTACTGGGCAGGGAGATTATAGTTTTACCTGCCTCAGAGTGATGAGGTTTTTCTATCCTGATATATTATCCAAACACCCCATTATACATATGAAAGCTACTTCATTATGTCAGTAATTTCTATATACGGACAAGCTGCTTCGGTGATAGAATTATCTCTCTAAATATCACCTCCTTTTACAAATAGATGTCAATTTTGTGTATCTAGAGAGCTAACTGATATCAAAAATAGGTAATGCAATCAATAGCCATTGACTACTAGAAGATGTATTATTTATCTCATCTCCAAAAAAATCTTTGAATTAGGCTTATAATATCCACTTACTAAACAAGAAACTAAAGTCTAACAATAAGCTGAAGATAGATACTCAGATTCAAGCTCAAGTCCAAGATCTTTTCATTTTTACAAACTACCCTAGAATTTAAAAAATACTTGCTAATAATGTGAGAAAAGCTGAACACAGCAAATTAAGCAGAATAATTCCTTATTTTATCAGTTAATGGTAGTATTATTTCACATAATCATTATGCTTATTTTACACAGAAGTTTTCTTTTTTCTTAACAAATAACATTACAAATGAAAAATTTGAAAATAAAAATAAAAAAGAGAATAACCTTAGTCCCTAAAGTAATCTCCATTAATATTTTCGTATTGTTTTCCTCATTTTTTTCCAAATATGTTTTCAGAGTACAAGTATTATCACATTTTACTGTAATTTGTACATAAACTTTCACTGTATTACAGTAGATACTAATTTTTTTCTAGTAGATTTTTACATGTAAGCACTAACCATTTATGTCTTAATTGAACCATAGGTAGAACATTTAGTGAAATAACTTTATTTTTACTATTGTAAATTATGCCTCAATGGACATGTTTTAAAAACAGAGACTCACTCCACTTCTATATTTACCTTAAAATTCCCAGGTTAGAATTAATAAAGTCTGAAGAATTTTAAGACTACTCCAATTGTGCTAACTGGAATTTGATATCTACTAGCAATGAATGGAGGTACTCAATTGAAGAAATTTCAATGGTAGAAAAGTTCCACTTTCTTGTCTGTTCATTTGAAGGAGTCTACATCATCTCATTGATTTAATTAGCATCTTTTATCATTAGTAAGGCTGAATATTAGTGTATTGGTGCTGTAAACGGCTTATTGTATCTTTTCTAACCATCTATTAGAAGGTTTACCAGTTTTCTTAATTTTTATTCACTGTTGACAGAGAAAGATATCTTTATAGGCACACTTACTGAGACATGCTTCTTATACTTCACCTTTTGCCTTTTATGTATATCTTCCTTTTGTTTTCACACTCAAATAAATTTAGGCTTAAGAAGCTGCCACCTAGGTTCATTCTGATTTTTAAATATAAATACTCCTGAGAAGATGGTCAGGTAATTAATTGCCTCTTGATAAAGTTAGATTAGGAAATAACTATAAGGTCTGCAATTAAGTACAGAAAACAAACAGAAAAGTGATTTTAGTACCATAATAGGTTTTGTTCTATTCCAGTAGAAAGAATAATTTGGAGATGACTTCTATTCATCCAAATTATCTTTTAGATTTAGTTTATTTCTGTGCTTGCCTGGTAATATCTCTATTCTCTCAGTGAAATTTGAGATATTACACTCAGTTATTTGAAATTTGAAGTTACAGAAATTTGAAAGAAATCTGCTTATAGTTATACAGTTTTACTGAAATTCAACACTAGAATGTCACATCTGACCTCCCACACATCTAACAAAATAAAAACAATCATTTGACACTTGTCATCTTTCCAGGAAGTTAAAATAATTAACTAAAAATGCTGAGACTTGTTAAAATGACAAAAGGCAACAAAATTCCATTCATAAAAAGCATTCTTAACTATATGTCAAACCTTTATGAAAAAGTGTAAATGGTGTTTGCAACAGTTCTCGTCCCAATATAGCCTCTCACTTTCATTTTTTTCACATTTCTGGAAAAATAAGTGAATAAGCCTCAAAGTGCAATTAAAAGATTTTTCAGAACTTAAATGTTCAAAAATACTACATCAAACAAGCATGATCCAGATCTTTTTTTTTACTAATATCAGCTATTATAATAGAAGATATCATATTGGTACCATTTTAACTTGTAAAGCTCTAATGGCAAACAATATATTTATCTTCACAAATGCATATGAAGTTACCAAAAAATTTAAAAAGCTTCAGTGGTTCCCATGATTGTTATCAACACCTTTACTATTTTTCCATGCTTTACCTAAAATTCACTTGTCTATAGAAAATAGTCAAGTATTGATGTAGACATGAAATAGTGGACTATTTCACAAACACATTTGGCAATAGAAGAAAAGTGCATTACAGCTTTCCATGGAAACGATTTTCAAGGCCACCATGGCAGTTACTGTGAGTGATTCCTCAGTAATCATTTTCTTTTTTTAGTTATAGAATCCCTGATTTCTGGCTAGAATATGGCCAACTGGAATGAACATTAATCTCAGACTCAATTTCATTGGGAGGTTACCTTGTGATTTCAATTTAAACCAAAAGGAAGTAGGCAGGAAATGTCCCATGCAACTTCCAAGAAGTACCCTTAAAAGGAAAGTGCATGCCTTTTTTGTTTCTTCCTTCCTGCTAGTGAGAATGTAAATATGCTATTCAGAAGTGACCATCTTAGGATAGGAGGCTGAAATACTACAAGGAAGAAGATAGAGCACGAGGACAGAGAAGGACAGCATGTGTCCTTGATAACTGTACAGCTGCCATGCCAAAGTCAGACTGCCTATACTTGAAAAGGAAAGACATCTATTATGTTTAAGGTACTATTTTACTTAGTGATGAAGAGGACTATCATTTCCAGATAATCTTAATCATATTTAATTTCTAAATCAGAAAGCAGTAATACTAGCAACCACTAAAACCATAATAAACTGAATGTGAGATATATTAAAAGGATAACCCAAAAGTTAAAAATAATGTATTTATTAAAGTCCTGGAGTCAAATCCATACAATATTTGGGTTCTAGATGGGCACTCACTGCTTATATGACTTTGGACACATTCGTTATTCTTCCTAGAGTTCACTTTCCAATCTGTAATATGAAAAGGATAATAGTGATTGGTGATAATTAAAATGAATAATGTATGTAAAATATGAAGAATAGGAACAGATAAGCACTCAACATGTGAGTTACAGTCATGAATTTTGGTCAATTACAGATTGCATATACAAAGATTGGCCCATATATTATATTGCCCACCTAATCATCTTGGTTTGTGTAAGAATACTCTGTGATGTTCACAAAACAGTATTATCACCTAAAGATACATTTCCCAGGACATATCCCCATCATTAAACAATACAAGACTGTACTATTATCACTATGAAATTAATAAATGCCTTATCAATTGTATTGTTTTTAATGAATTACAAGAATTATATGAACCATATTACTCTACAACAGAGCTCTCTTCTCTATTAATCATAACTTATTATTTATTTTAAGGGAAAAATGAAGAAAACTAAGGTGACCAAGAGTATATCATAAAATGAGTATATTTCTTATCTCATACAGTTGTTATGATTTAAAAATAATTCAACTTGTTAAGAAGCTGCTTATTAAATATTAATTCACTTTACACAGAAAGCACTAACATTTATATTTTAAATCTAAATGTTAGAAAAATGTGTATCTTCTCTTAACCTAACTTTAAAATCGCTTGTTCCTTGCATATAGATAAATGAGTAATATTAGTTTCTTTTTATACTAATTTCTAACTGAAATTTAAAATATGAATATAGGGAACTAGCCACAAAATTCTAGTAGTACCTATGACTTCATCACCAACTAAAGTCACATGTTCACATTACTCTGTTGCATTGTTGCAGATATCTTGAAATTTCAGTAACACTCAACCAGAAGCAAACAATTTTACTAGTGTTCTAAGAGTAACATTAGTTTCTCAGAACTAATGCTTCTTTAGAGAAATTTCAGGTTCATTGTAAACTAAGAGGCAGCTGTGGAGACTTCCCATATATTCCCACACCCTATTACATACATAGCCCCCTTCCTTATCAATATCCTTCACCAGAGTAGTACATTTATCACAACTGACAAACCCACACTACACTAACTCACTTCAAGTCAATAGTTTACATGAGGGTTCACTTTTGGTATTGTACAGTCTATGGTTTGTACAAATGTACAATGGCATGTATTCATTATTGCAGTAGTATATAGCATGTTTTCATTACCCTAAAATTCCTCTTCACCTATTTCTCCCTTCCCACCACCACTTCAACCCCTGGTAAACACTGATCTCTTGACAATCTCCATACTTTTGACTTGACCACTAATTTCTTCTAGAGGTGCTAAATACTCTTCTCTAGGTATTTTATCTATTTCTTAAAAATTCTCTTCCTTTATGATCTAAACACAAAGTTGAATACTATATTTTCTATAACAACATATACAAAATATTTTCTCAACATGTAATCAGTATTTTAAAATGTACTAATAACTTCCATTCACTTCTTCATACCATCTTTGAATTCCAGCGTGTATTTTTATATTTATAGCACACCTCACTTGAGATGCAAAATTTTCATCACTAGTATGATGTGTATGTTATTTCATTAAATTTAGTTTGCTATGGTTTGAATATGGATGGCATCTTTCAAAGTCCATGTGCTAAAGACCTGACCACAAAAGTGGCACTGGGAAGGGCTATGGAACATTTGAGAGGGGAGACTAGTGGAGGGAACTTGAATCATTACAGACATACACTTGAAAGCAACTATGGAACCAGCAGCTATTTTTCTCTGCCTCCTGGGTGAGATGTTAACACACGCTCTGACACATGCTTCTGTCGTGATGTACTGCCCTCGCCAGGGGCCCAAACCAACAGGACTGTCTGATTTTTAGCTTCAACCTCGATGAACATGAACCAAAATAACCTTTTTCTACATATAAAGTTCAAATCCTCAGGTATTTTGCTGTATTATCACGAAGCTAATACACAGTTTAAAAAAGTAGATCCCCAAGTTGTTCCAAACACACGTTTTATAAAAACAAACTGAAATGTTCATCCTTTAATAGTTACATTCACAGTAACAAAATTATTTCATCTCATTTAGAATAATTTGACTTTAATCAGTTATTTGATTCTGCAGTTATCAGTTCCAAACTATGAACAACTCAGAAACTCCTGTTAACTCAGTATTATAAGTATCAAATCCTAACCCTATGAATTAATATTAATAGAGGGTTCTTTAAATTTATGGTGTAGTTTTCACAATCAATATGTGACAAGGTCAATGACAATTAAATTCTCTTGCACACTAATTCATACTAAAAATTTATCAAATGATTAGTATTGAGTTCTATTAGAAAAAGTTTGAGGCTTTTTTTTTTTTCCTTTGAGACAGAGTCTTGCTATGCAGTTCAGTCTGGCCTTGAACTCACTATGTAGCCCAGACTAGCCTCAAACTCTCAGTGATTCCCCTGCCTCAGCTTCCCAAGTATTGGGATTACAGGCATGCACCACCATTCCCAGAAAAAGTTTCAATTTTAACAAAATTTTTTTGTGTCTAAGTCACAAATTTCTCTTTCCATGTACTTTTAGTTTGTTCATACGGAGTGTAATATTGGCTAGAAAATAAAAATCATATTGACATTTTTGTCTTAAATTATTGAATACATGGCAAGCATAGCATGTGTGTGATCTTTAATACAAGAATTTGAAAGCAATATATAAAGAATTCCATGTACCCTTTACTCAGCTTCACCCATTAATTAGATCTTATACTACCACTGTATATTGTCATAGCCAGGAAATGACTTGCAATATTAGCTACAAAGAAATCATATACGTTCAAAAAAATATGATCACAGTCATATTTCAAATAAATATGACCACAGTCGGGTTACAGGACTATGTCATCACCATGAAGAAATGTATGAGTCGTTTTTTTCTAAATGAAAATCACAATATTCAAGTTTAACTGCAGTGTTGGCATTTTGCAATAAGTGGGTTTTGGGTTACAGTTTGGCACTCAGTCTCTAAAAGGTTTGCCATCCCTGGGCTAGGGACACTCAAAGCATAATCCACAAAAGAAGAACTTGATAAATTGAACTTAATAAAAACAAAGCTTTTGCTGTGTGAATGATTTTCTTAGTGTATGAAAAAATGAACCACAGACTGCAAGAAAATTTGACTACAGTTGGTTTACAGAACTATGTCATCACCACA
The DNA here is from genome assembly GCA_004026905.1 of Hystrix cristata. Taxonomy (NCBI): domain Eukaryota; kingdom Metazoa; phylum Chordata; class Mammalia; order Rodentia; family Hystricidae; genus Hystrix; species Hystrix cristata. The sequence continues at coordinate 34,724 of PVJO010014046.1, forward strand.
AAGGAACACCCTCATTATTTATTAAGCCTCAATATCCACACCTTGACCCCGCACCGTAACACCTTGGTAAACACAGACTGAGCTTCATTACTATAAATGTTGTCACTCTGGCAATGTTATATAACAGAATCACAGGCTATGTAGCCATCTGGATTTGAATTTTTATGCAGCATGATACCCTTGAGATGAATCCAAATTCCTGCAAGTATCAATTGTTCACTTCTTTTTATTTCCAAGTAGTATTCGACTGTATATAAATCAGTTTATTATGCATCCAGTGAAAGACAGCTGGATTGTTTCCTGTTTTGTTCAAATAAACCATCAATGAAAATTCATGTACAAATTTTTATACCAATACAAGCTTTCATTTCTCTAGGACAAATACACAAATATGTGACTACTAGATCATATGTTAAGTATATATTTGATTTTACAAGAAAATACTAATTTTTTCCAAGTGCTATACTATTTTACATTCTCAGCAGCAACATATGAGAGATCCAGATTCACATCTTTGCCTTCATTAATATAATTAGTAATTTCTATTTCAGTTATTCTAATAGATTAAATAGTATTATCTCACTGTAGAATTACCTTTGCATTAGGTTAAACGCCTAATGACATGGAAAATGTCATGTGCTCACTGATTCACATATTCTCCAGATAAACTGTCATTCAAGTCTTCTGTTCATTTTCTACTTGAATTGTTTTAATACTGGACAGTGTAGAGAGTTCTTTATATATCCTCTGTACTTTCTACAAGTCTTTTAAGAGATATGTATTTCACAAAAACATTTTCTTGCAATCTATGGTTTATCTTTTCATACTCTTAACAAAGTCATTCACACACAAAAGCTTTGTTTTTATTAAGTTCAATTTATCAAGTTCTTTTGTGGATTATGCTTTGGGTATCCCTAGCCACATGACGGCAAATCTTTTTAGAGCTCAAGTGCCAACTGCAACCCAAAACCCACTAATTAATTGAAAAGTGCCAGCACTGCAATTAAACCTGAATACTGCAGTTTTAGAGAAAATAACTCATACATTAACATCTTTTGCCTTAAGAAAAACAGAGAAACATGCATGCCATAGTTTTGCCATCATTGCTCTAACCAATATGTCTCTTCCCTAACTTTTGGAGTTTTCTGATGTGTGATGTTTTGTCCAGGGCTTTCTGTTGTGATTAGCAATAGTAAAATGTAATGTGCTACTCCATATGGTCCAGAATCCAAACCTAAAACAGAATGTGTTTAGACCATCTTGTCTAAAGAACCCAAATTCTGTTACTTACTTTCAGAGTACATATTACACTTATTTATACATGCTATCATCCTCAACTCTCTAAGTTTCTAGATTTTATTAATTTTTTCTTTATTGGGTTTCTATTACATTTTCAACTAATTGGTAGCTTAGCAAAGCATTGTATATAACATATTCTTTAAACTTAATAGCAATAAGAAAATGTTTCTATAATTTCTTCACTTTTAGCCAGTAGTAGAATCTTAAACAAAAGTTAAGCAATTTTAAGGTTTTTAATTTGTTCAGTAAAGCCCTGATTTATTAATACATCCAGGGATATAACAAACCTAAACATGGCTAAGATTCCTGGAGTTATGGAATTTACATTCTAATGACCAAAGAAGAGGAACTATGGACATATGAATAATTTTAGAAAAATTCAGTCTACTATCCTCCAGTTTATTTGAGAAAAAAACATTTAGGAAATTGAAAATATTCAGAAATTGCAAACTGCAGAACTGGCATAGGTGAGGTAATTTTTTTAACTTGGCACAACAGAATTTTGATGATCTAGAAAAGTATAACTACTCACCACATATAGCTGTTTCCACAGGCTGGCCCATTCTTGTAGCGTTGCTGTAACCTCAGTCACAATAGAATCTTCGAGAGGTACCACAGTTTCATACTGCCTAGAACCAGAGCCACAATGAACAGGAACATTATCTTTGATAAAATGTTAGAATACCCTTTGGTACATTTTAATATCTTTAACTCAAATCTTGAACTCCTATGAATAAAAAGAAAACTACCTCTAATTGAACAAAGACCTTTTTGTCATGACATGCTGCTAAGGTACAACTGAGCTTTGTGTATTAATAACAAAAACATTGGTTTTTACTACATAACTCCTAATTGTACTTTTATAAGTAATGCCTTTATGAGCCATTTTTAAAGCAATATTTAAATGTTATGGTTTGTTTCTAGATGACCCCCCAAAGCACCATGTGGTCATGGGGGCTTTTCAGAAGTGGCTGAAGCTAGTGTGGGATTACTGAATTAGTCCACTGATTGGTCTGGCATGGTTCTGCTGGGATCAAGGATGTGACAGTAGGATTAGGGGTACTAGGATTAAGGGTGGGAGTGCTACCCACTCTAAGGGAGGGTAGCCTGGATAAGATGTAAGGGACAGAAAGAAGCTTGTCAACTGCTTGCTTGCTTTGCTGCCTTTTGCCCACCATCAAGAACTGTTTCTCCTCTGAGGTGCCTGCCATGCCTCCCTGCCTTGGAGTGAGCTGATCATGGACTGAAACCTCTACAAACTGTGAGTCCAATAATCCTTTCCTCCCTTAATTTGTGGGTGCTGGGGATTTTGTCTCAGCAATGAGAAAAGTAACTAAGACATTAAACAGTCATCTTAATTTTTTAAGATTGTACTCTTTAATGTTTCTGTAATGTAAACTGGCTTATACTTTTGCTTCTAAGACTTGGAAGGGACGAAGACAATATTTTGCAAAGTTTTATCAGTACTCCCTAAAGTCAGTATTGCATTGGGGGGGGATTCATGTTAGCAAAGGAATTCTGTATCTGGTAGAGGAATTCTAATTCTAGGAACAGAAACTTTCCTGGGTTTCCTCAGCCTACCTCATAAGAAGCACCCACTATGATGCTAATCCCTGTGCTAATTAACAAAGATTTATAAGTGAACAAAACTGCACAGGGTCTCTATCTTCAGAGAGCACTTTTCTAGATAGGGAATTACACAAATATTCACAGTAAGCCACACACATTGATAGATCTAAGAAAGAATGAAAGATAAAATGAGAGAGATAAGCCTAGGACACAATTTATAATGAAAGGATCAGTGAACTGTTTTCTGAATAGGTAGAAAGACCAAAATATTCAAAAGTCATGACATGAAGAGTGTATGGGGAGGGAGAGAAGCAGGTATTGTGTCACTATGAAAGAAAAAATATATGAACTGTCACTGGGTTGGAAAAAATACTAAATTTCCAAGATGAAGAAAACAGATGATATGGCTGGGCCTAGATTCACAGTGTCTTTTTGAAAGACTACTCTAGATTTTAACATCAACAACATGAATGAAAAGTCCCTGAAATGTTGTTGAAAACAGGGGCATGATTGATAACATTTTATAATGGTTACATTGATGTTTAGGGGCAGTATTTTCTGGAACTAAAGTCAGGAACAAATAGTTTGACCAGATAGCCAAAGGAAACATCACCAGGAAATAGTGCAGTGTTATGGTTTGTGTCTAGATGTCCCCTCAAAGCCTCATGTGGTAAGAGATAGCTGGATCTAGAGTGTGTGATTACTAAATTGATCCATTGATCGGTTTGGCATGGTTCTGCTGAGATCAAGGATGTGAGACTGAGATTGGGGGTAGGAGTGCGGGCCGCCCTGGAGACAGGTAGCCTACATAAAAGATACAGGAAGAGGCTAATTAGCTGCTTGTTTGCATTGCTTATTTGCATACATTCCTTGCATTTCTGGATTTTACTTTGCTGCTGGTCGGCTGCCAGTCTGCCCTGCCGGTCCCGCCCTGCCTCTGCCTTGCCACCCTGCCTCGGACCCAGCGGACTATAGACTGAAACCTCTGCAGACTGTGAGCTAATAAACCTTTCTTCCCCTAACTTTGGGTGTCGAGTATTCTGTCCCAACGAGAGAAAAGTAACTAAACCATGCAGGAAAATGTATTTCACAAAATCAGCATTAAGTATTATTTCATTCCTACAGAAGACAGCTGACAAAGCACCACTGTTCAAAGATGACTATTTGCAATAATATTGATCAACAATGGATCTATACAATATTTGAATGTTTTATAGTTGCATTCTGTTTTATTTTGTGTGACCTATTAGCAGAGTTTTTTTTAATTTCCTTGGAATAATGCCACTGCACTATACAAATCTATAAAATATACAAGGTGATTAAAGTGAAAGCTTTCACTGAGGCCTGATTAAGAGCAAAACATTAGAGATAACACCATAAATGTGGCAGAATAGGTGCTTTCTACTGTCTTCCACTGATAAAAACTGATTCTGACAACTACCCATGAATAAAAGTACTTTGTGAGAGTCTAAGAATCCAGCGGAGAAATAACCTACTGACAGAACAAAAAATTCAAGAACAGATGGACTGAAGAGGATAAGAACAGTTTTTCTTCATCTGAATTCCCCTTCCCTCACAGTGGCATAGCTCAATATCAAGAGAAATGCTTCTGGCCCATAATTTCTTCCAAATTAGAAAGTTTAAGTAAGGACCCAGGTCCACTAGCCATGTGAGACTCTGCCTGAAAAGCCCACTTCTTTCTCACCACATCCAGAATAATGAGGTAATCAGTGTATCCAAATGTTTGAGGAGGTTACAAGCACAGAAAAAAAGATGTAGATCCTATTCACACCACAGGACCTATCAGGAAACCATCAACAAGTTGCCTGGGTCACATCACTTGGGAATCGAATGCTCTGCAAGCTTCATCCACAAGGCAAACTCTCCAAGAACTACCCCATAGATTCTAAGTGCAAGTACATTGCACATCCAGCACAACACTGACAGTGTGGAAGAAGACAAACACACTTGAGCATTTCAGGATATTAACCTACAAAAAAACAAAGAAAAGACTCTCAAAGCTAGCATGATTCTGTGGAAACAAAAGAGGGCACACAATTTTAAGAATTCTTTCTGGCACAAAGAAAACATGAAGTATGCAGTGGGTACATTAATAGAAAACACCTGAGAGGGTCTCACAGCCCTATCCATATTGTTTGGTTTCTTGTAACTGCATCTTCAAACAGATCAATGCAAGGCTTCAAAGAACACAAAAAAATTAAGGAAATGGACACCACTAAGAGAACAAAATAATATTCTGGTAATCAATACCAAACAGATGAAAATGTATGAATTTCATGACAAAGAAATCAAAGTGACTGTGTTAGGAAGTTCAAAGAGCTACAAAAGAAAACAGACAAGTCAGTAATATCAGAAACATAATTGAATAAAATCAGAAGATTGGTAAAGAGAATTCATAAAAATCAATCAAAAAGAAACTCTGGAGCTGAACAATACATTAACAGAACTGAAAAACGCAATAGAGTGCATTAGTAGCAAACTTGATTGAGCAGAAGAATCTGTGAACTCAAAGATTTGTCATTAGAAAATACCTAGTCATAGAAGGAAAAAGAGTAATGAAGAACATTTATTGGAGTTAAAAGGTACCATTAAGAGAGCTAACATTTGTATTACGGAGGTTTTGAAATAAAAATGGAAAAGAAAGAGGAAGAATGTTATTAAAATAATGGCTGTAAATTTTCAAAATCTGGGAAGAAATATGGACATCTAGGTACATAGCAGTAGGGGAGGAGGGGGCTTACTGGACAAGGAAAAGTAAGTTGATATATTCAAGGTAATAAAAGGAAAAAATAAACTGGTAAGAATACTTCACTAAAGCTTCTTTTATAATGGAAAAGGAAATAAAATATTTGCAGATCAAAAAAGCTGGAGGAGCTCATTGCTAAATCTACCCTGCAAGAAATGCAAAATGGAGGGGAGCAGACACAGTGATGTATATTTATAATCCTAGCTACTCAGGAGATTTAGGAAGATTAAAATTTCCAGCCAGTATGGACAAGTTAGCAAGACCCTGTTTCAAAACAGAGAAGGTGGGATGTAGTTCAGTGGTACAGCACCTCTCAACATGTAAGGTCCTGGGTGAAATGCCCAGTAGTCCCCCAACCCCGTGCTAATGGTGGTTTTAAAGCTAAAACAAAAATATGCTAATTAATAAAATGGAAAAATGAAAGTATAAAATTTGTTGGTCCAAAGCACAGTAACAACACAATGGCAATGTGTTAATCACCTATAAAACCTGTATAAAAGACAAAAATCTTGAAAGTACAGCTACAAGAATTTATCAATGAATACCCAAAAATTATATAAACTAGGACATCAAAAAATGTAAATGGAGTAAAAGTATATAATTGCTGTACCTCATCAAAGTTATCAGGTTAAAAGTAGTAAGAAACGTTATGTGAGCCTAAAGTTAACAGCAAAGAAAAAATCTTAACCAGATAAACAGAGGTCAACAGAAAGGAATAAAGCATACCATTACAGAAAATAACAAACCAATAAAAAAGAAAGATAACCAGAGAGAAAAAAAGAAATAAGGAGCCTGATGCCTTGTGCTGTGATCCATGTGGCAGATGATGACAGAGCAGCCCTGCCCATCCCACAGCTACCTCACACCTTATGCCACGACCTGAGTGGCAGAAGATAAGAGCCACAAAATACCAAATCCAAGCGAGGTCTATACCTTGGTTCTCCTCAGCACAGGTTGGCAGAGGTGACAAGCAAAAGACTGATTTGATTGATAAGAGAACACCTGGAAGGAGAGTTCTACTCCAAAACTGAAGTATTACCCTTACGCAGAAATTAGGTGGGAGACAGGCTTGGGAGACAGATTTAGAGAGGGTGAGAGCTAGAAAGAGATCTCCTGAGATCCCCTGAGAAGCTAAAGCTCAGACCAGGAAGATCATGGGGCCTGCATTTATTTGTGGGAAGTGAGGTTTGCGAGGTTTAACCTTCGGAGGGGGTGGATCTGAAGGAGATGGCATTTAGTTAACTGGTCTGCTTCAGTCTTGGCACTTCTGGCTACATCCAGCAGAAACTACTCATTTGATACACTGTAAGAAATACCAGGGGCTGGGGATTTAGCTCAGTGGTTAGAGTGCTTGCCTTGCAAGCACAAGGCCCTGAGTTCGCTTCCCAGCACACACACACAAAAAAAACCCCCTAGATTATCTAAGTGTCTATACTAAAACCATAGTCCTCTTTGTTTGGTTAAAGGTGGTCCAGGAGTGGGTTTTGCAGTCTGTCAATGTCCAGTTTATATTTGACCCTATTGTTGTCACTAATAACTAAAACCAAGGTGACATAGTTGTTGCTGTCAATTTTCCTTTTTTTCTTCTGTATGCCACTATCTAAATTGCCTGAATGTTATCAATTATACTGTGGCCCATTCATAAAGAACCAGGCACTGGACCAAAAAAAGCTGGAAACCCCAGTACAGAAAACAAAAATAGAAGTACGAAAATACAGGGCAGTAAAATGCCTCCAAAAACATCCAAATCCCCCAAAGCTGATCCAGAAGGTATTGAGGGGAGGAAATATAAGGTGCATAGCAAAGATGTCTAAAAGGGTATCAAGGGAGGCAGCAAAAGAGTTCAATAGGTTGTATAGTGAATTCAAAGAAGATACAAGTAAGCAGATAACTATAAAACAAATAATCAGCAAGTCTTAGAAGACACTAATGAAAATCTTGTAGAGCTAAAGAAAGAGATGCAAAGCCAGCTGTGGTAGTGCACATCTGTAATCTCACAACTTGAGAAGCTGAGGCAGGATTGCCACAAGTTTGAGGCTACTCTGGCCTATTCAGTGAGTTCAAGGACAGCCTGGACTATATAGTGAGACCCTATCTGAAAAGAAAGGGCTGGGGGAAGGAGAGAGATGCAAAACATGAATTTCTAGCATAAAAAAGAAGGGGAATCCATATGCAATTTCCAAAATGAAGTCAGGAAATTAAAAACACAACTGAAAGTATGGGTGGCAGAACCAAACAATGTGAGGACATAGTGTCGCATCTAGAAGACAGGTTGTGGTTAGTGATCAACTAATTAGAATCTTAGAAACAAAAGCAGAACATGAAAAGTGGACCCAATGGCTGCTAGATGACTCAAAGAAGACTAATACAGTGGTACCTCAGTTCATGAATTTAATTTGTTCTATAATTTTGGAAAAGATAGCCACTTTTGTGTTTTTGTGGGAAAGATAGCTACAGTCATGTTTGTTATCCAATGCAGAGTTTGCAAAAAAACAGAATTTTGCCAAACAATACAGTTTGGCCAACTATATACAAGTCATTTTCAAACAGAAGTGTTCATAAACTGAGGTACTACTGTATAAGAATAATTAGAATAAAAAATCAGAAGACAGCATAAAGGGCATAAAATCTATTGACAGAAGTAATAGCAAAAAGCTTTCCAGACATGAGAAAAGAATTTAACACACATATAAACAAGACGTACAGAATCCCAAATAGTTGTGATCAGAAAAAAATGCTTTCCCCACCACATTAAAATTAAAATACCAGAAAGAGAACATAAGAAAAGAATCTTAAATGCTGCTAGCAAAAAACAACAAATCACCTATAACCCATCCAAATTACAACAGAGTTCTCAACACAAACTTTAAAGCACTAAGAGCTTGGAATTAAGTGCTTCAATCCCAAAAATAACAACAAAACTTCCAACCCAGACTGATATACTGCAAAATTATCTTTCAAAACTGTGGAGAAATAAGATACTTCCGTGACAAAGAGCACCTAAAAAAAATTCATGAAGACCAAACCAACACCTCCCAAAATTCTCAAAGATATCCTAGAAAAAGACAAAGAAGTTAACAATGACAAAGATGCAATAGAATGAATGCATCAGGTAGAGACAGCAAATTAGAAGGAAAAGAAAGTAAAACAGCAACAGGTAAATAATACAATGACAGGAATAAATCAATACCTATCAATTATAACTATCAATGTGAACAGATCCAATTCACCAGTCAAAAGACAGTCTAGCAGAATAGATCAAGAAACAAAATCCAACACTATGCTGTACACAAGAAACACATTTAATGTAAAAAGAAATTCAGACTAAAGTCAAAGGATAGAAAACAATATTCCACACAATAGGAACCAGAAAACAAGCAGGAGTAGCTATCCTATTTTCAGACAAAGTGTACTTTAAACTAAAGATGACCAAAAGAGGCAAAAAAGACCTTACATATTTCTTACGAGAACTATTCAACAGGAAGACTTAACAACTAAAAATATATGCACCAAACCACTGTGTGCCCAACTTCATAAACCAAACACTAATGGATATAAAAGATCAGATAAATACCAATATAATTCTGGTAGACGACCTCCGTACCCCACTATCACAAATGACACAGAAACTAAAAAAAAAAAAAAACAAATACCAGAGTTGAAGCAAACCTTTGAAAAATGGGCTTAAGAGAATAGTGTTCCACTCAGCAACAACAGATTACACATTCTTTTCAGCAGCACACTGTACTTTCTCCAGAACAGGTAACATACTCCCCTATTAAACATGCTTAAGTAAATTCAAAAAAGTCAGAATTATCCCACATATATTATCAGATCACATTGCAATAAACCTAGAAATCAGTAGTAAAAGAAACCACAGAAACTACACAAACATATTGAAATTAAATAACACTCTTGAATAATAATCAGTGGGTCACAAAAGAAATAAAAAATGAGACAGTTCCTACAATTAAATAATAATACCAGTATAACATAACAAGTTGTAGGACACAACAAAATCAGTCCTAAGTGGAAAGTTTGTAAATGTGATTGCCCACATCAGAAACACTGAATGAGCCCAAATAACCTAATGATGCATATAAAACCCTGTTAAAAAAAAAAACAAGAACAATCAAAACCCAGAGCTTGTGTAAGGAAATAAATTATGAACATCAGAGCAGAAATCAATGAAATGGAAACTTTAAAAAAAGTTTCAATAAGCGAATGAATTGAAGAGCTGATTCTTTGAAAGAATAGACAAATCCTTATCCATTCTACCAAAAACAGGAAAGAATAGTCACAAATCAATGCAATTAGAAAGGAAAAGTTAAATCATAATGGACACTAGTGAAATACAGAAAATTACTAGCAACTGCTTCACAAACCTATATGCCAAAAAATTAGAGAACTCAGAAGAAATGGAGAGATACTTAGATACATCTGAATTACCAAAAGTGATCCAAAAAGATTTAAAACGCCTGAATAATCCCACAATAGGCAATGAGATGGAGGCAGTAATTTTAAAAACTCTATCAATTAAGACAAGTCCAGGATCTGATGGATTCAAAACTGAATTCTACAGAAACTTCAAGGAATATCTAATACAAATAGTCCTTCAACACTTTAATAAAATTGAGAGGGAAGCAGTACACCCAAAATCATTCCTGGAAGCTAGCATTACCCTGATCTCAAAACCAGACAAGGATCCAATGAAAAATAGAACTATAGGCCAATTTCTCTAATGAACATAAATGAAAAATCCTCAACACGATATTGGCACACAGAATGTAACAAATCAAAAATATACACAATGACCAGACAGGCTTCATCCCAGGTATGCAAGGATGGTTCATTCTATGCAAATCAATAAATGTAATCCATCACATAAACAGAAGCAAGGACAAAATCACATGATAATCTCAATAGATACCTTGGACAAAATTCAAAACCCATTCATGACAAAAAAAAAAAAAACCCACCATATGAAAATAGACATAGAATTTACCTCAAGCCATTTATGACCAACCTACTGCCAACATCATATTAAATGAGGAAAAACTGAAAGATTTCCCTCTAAAATCAAGAAAACAAGGATGTCCATTATCACTGCTCCTACTCGACATAATCCTTGAAACATTAGTCAAAGCAATCATGACAGAAAAAGAAATAAAAGGGATATGTATAGGAAAATACAAAGTCAAAGTATCATTATTGCAGATGACATGATCCTACACTTATGAGACCCAAAAACTCCACCAAAAGACTTCTAGAATTAATAACCAACTTCTATAGCATAGCAGACTACAAAATGAATGCACAAAAATCAGTGCATACACTAAAAATGAACTCATTGAGAAATTGATAAAATAATAACACAATAGCATCAAGAAAAGTTAAATACTTAGGAATTAATCTAACCAAGGAAATGAAAGACCTCAACAATCCACATTACATCATGCTGAAAAAGGAGATTGAAAACAACATCCCATGTTCCTGGATGGGCAAAACTAATATAGTACAAATGGCTATACTTCCAAAACTAATATACGGATTTAACACAGTCCCAAACAAAATACAACAGTATTCCTCACAGATCTAGAAAATAACAAGAAATCCAAATGGAACCAGAAGAGACACAGGATAGCAAAAACTATTCTGGGTAACAATAGCAAATCAGGAGGCATTACAATTCCACATTTGAAGCTATATTACAAAGCTAGAGTGATTAAAAACAGCATGGTACTGGAACAAAAACGTAAATGTGGATCAGTGAAACAGACTAGAAGAAGTGGAAACAACCCTAGATACATTCAAATATTTCACCTTTGACAGTTGGGCCAAAAACTTACAACGAAAGAAAGGTAGCCTCTTTAATGGTGCTGAGAAAACTGGATATCCACATCCAGATGATTGAGTCTAGACTCATGTCTCTCACAATGTAGTAAATTAAAATCAAGATGGCTCAAAGATCGAAACGTTAAAACAGAAACCTGCTGGAAGATAAAATCAGTAAAACTCTTGAAGCATAGGCATAGACAAAGACTTTCTGAACAGAATTCCAAGGGCACCTCGAATAGCAAAAGCAATATTGAGCAATAAGAACAAAGCAGGTGGCATAGCAATCCCAGACTTCAAGCTATACTACAAAGCAATAGCAATAAAAACGGGATAGTACTGGAATAAAGATAGACAAATAGACCAATGGAACAGAATTGAGGACACAGAAACTTCTCCAGACATATTCAAATAGGTAATCTTTGACAAAGGATCCAAACACATACGTTGTAGGAAAGATAGCCTATTCAACAAATAGTGTTGGGGAAACTGGTTGTCAGTTTGTAGAAGAATGAAACTGGACCTATATCTCTCACCATATACTAAATTAAAATCAAAGTTGATCAAATATCTAAACATTAAGGCAGGAACATTAAACCACTGGAGGACAAAATAGGTAAAACACTTGAAGATGCAGGATTAGGAAAGGACTTCCTAAACAGAACCTCAATTGCACAGGAAATAACAACAAGATTCAATCAATGGGACTACATTACACTAAAGAGCTTCTGTACAGCAAAAGAGTCAACTACTAAGGTGAAGAGACAATGCACAGAATGGGAAAATGTCTTTGCTAGCTACTCCTCAGACAGAAGACTACTATCTAGAATACACAAAGAACTCAAAAAAATTAAACTACCTAAAATCAATGATACACTAAAGAAATGGGCTGGAGAAATGAACAGATACTTCACAGTGGAAGAAATACAAATGGCCAAACATATGAAAAAATGTTCAAGGAAGTCAAACAATAACAAATGCTGGTGGGGCTGTGGTGAAAAGGGAACCCTCCTACACTGTCGGTGGGAATGCAAACTAGTATAACCATTAGGGAAATCAGTATGAAGATTTCTCAAAAGTCTGAAAGTAGAAATCCCATATGACCCTACTAGCCATTCCCCTACTAGGTATCTTTCCTGAAGAACTAAAGACATCATACTACAGAGATACTTGCACAACAATGTTTATAGCAGCACAATTTGTAACAGCTAAATTCTGCAAGCAACCTGTATACTCATCAATAGATACAGTGATTTTAAAAAATGTGGTATCTATACATAATGGAATACTATTCAGCTATAAAGAATGACAAACTAGAGTCATTTGTAGGAAAATGAATGGGCCTGGAAAGTATAATGTTGAAATAAACCAGACTCGCAAGCTGGAATACTGTATGGTATCCTTCATTTGAGTGAGGCAAAATACAAACAAAAGAAAAGGGTAAACAATGAATACAAAAAGGCAAAGTGTTAGATATAAGCTAATAGACAAAGTCTCAGGGCAACAAGAAGAGGGCAAAGGGTGAAGGGAATGGGAATCCAGATAAATAATATCTTAAAAAGAACCTAATAACCCAAATTTGAAACAGTGACACGTGGGCCAAGGATTTAGCTCAGTGGTTAGAGTGCTTGCCTAGCAAGCACAATGCCCTGAGTTCAATCCTCAGCACCAAAGGGAAAAAAAGAAAAAAAAACACAAAAACAGTGACACACACTAGGTACTACAGTAACTTTATGTAGTCGTGACTTAATGCTGCATTTATGTGGTTGTTTACATTGCTCTCTATCAGAAGCAGAAGGCTCAATTTATTGTGGTCTGTAAGCTTGTGTAATGGCCTGTAAATTTGTGTAATTTTTGTATAAATTTTAATAAAAATCTATAGCAAAAAAAGAAATATAACTGAGAGCCAACACTGAAAGGACATTATACCATAATCATGGGAGACTTATCCCTGATGTAAGTTTTTCAAAGGCTAGTCAATAAATGTAATACACATTTCATTAACATAAACACAGGAAAATTGCATAATCATTCTCAACGTGCTGAAAAGTCATACAACAAAAGGCAACATCGTTTCATGATTTTTAAAACTCTGCAAGTCAGGAATAAAAGAAAGATCTCCAACCCAATGAAGGTCACATAAAAGAAGCTCACAGATAATATCTTACCCAGTAGTAAAAATTTAAAAGCTTTTCCTCTAAGATTATGAACAAAAATTCCCATTCTCACTGTTTCTATTACTGAAAGTCAAAGAGCAATTATGCAAGGGAAAGAGATAATACACATCAAAATCAAGAAAAGAAGTAAAGCTGTCTACTACTAGATGACATTACTTTTTAGACTTTTTTTAAATTTTAATGGTACACCTTAGATGTACATAGTAATAACATTCATCATAAGAGATTTGTACTTCTACATGATATATCTTGTTGCTTTTTTCCCATACCCTTCCCCTCCCTTCACCCCCCTCCTCCTTCTTTATTTACAAAAGCTTCATTTCTATTTTTTCTTTCCATTTCTTATGTCTCTTGTCCCTTTGTTCCCTTCACCCTCCCCCTCCACTGCCCCCTTTCCCATTTGGACATTTTCTTCCCTTTCCCAACGTAGTACATTTTAGTCTTTATTTACACTTTCAGTTTCTCACACCAGAGAAACAATGCGATATTTAAACATGTGTGTCTGATTTATTTCACTTAAGAGTATGGTCTCAAGATCCATCCATTTACCTAGAAATATCTCGCTTATCATTCTTCACAGCAGAGTAGTACTCCACTGTGAAGAAAAACACCACATCTTCTTTATCCATTACGCTGCTGATGGCCATTTGGGCTGTCTCCAAGATTTAGCTATTACAAACTGTGCTGCTATAAACATGGGTGTGCATATATCGCTGCGGTATGATGTTTTTAATTATTTTGGGAAGATACCAAGAAGTGGAATAGCTGGGTCAATTGGAATCTCCAGTCCTAGTTCCCTGAGGAATCTCCACACTAATTTCCATAGCAGTTGCACCAGTCTACATTCCCACCAAGAGACATCATTTAAATGTAGAAAGTCATAGACTTAAAAAAAATTGTTAGAACTATTAAATGAATTTGGTATACTTGTACGACAAAATATACCAAAACCTATAGCATTTCCATACACTAAACAAAATTTAACTACACAAAAATACATTATTAAAAATTACATTAACAAAAAAATAATTAGAATAAATTTACAGAAGAATGTGAAAGGCTTATACACTTAAAACTTTTAAAATGATGAATGAAACTGAAGACATAAATAAGAAGAAAGATATCCTCTTTTCTTTTTTTTTTTATTATTTTTACCAAGAAGATGTATTGGTACATTGTATACATAATGTTCGTAATCAACATGGTTATTTTGTACCTGTACATGATACATCTTGGTTTCCCCCCTTCCCCCCTTCCCCCCCCCCCCCCTCC
>PVJO010014047.1:0-49649 GCA_004026905.1 Hystrix cristata
AATTGTGTTGCTATAAACATGGTTGTGCATATATCACTATGGTATGATGATTTTATTTCTTCTGGGAAGATGCCCTGTTGCTACTGTTTTGTTCTGTTCTTGTTTTTATTTCTTTCTTCTCTCTTTCCCTCCTGTCTCCTTTACCAGTTTCTCAAAGTTTGCATAATCTTCCCCTGTCCTCCAACCTTGTTACTCATCTCTTTTACTTCTGTTTCTCTATTTTTTCTTCCTAATCTCTTTTGAATTTTCTCCCCTGATGGTGAAATGCCATATTGAGGACGTACTGCATACAAGCTTCTGGTTTATTTTAGATATTGTTATATAACCACAAATCTAGTTCGTATGGTTAAAGGTGGCAAATTAATAGATACTAGAGTTCGTCATTTTCTAGGCTGTGTTTGGTGCTATTATTATTACTGATTGTACTACTTTAGCCGCGGTGACAGAATTATTCTAATCACTTGTTCTTCCTTGTATGCCAAGACTGATTGCCAGAGGGTTATAAACAACACTATAGGGCAGTGCCAAAGAACCAGGGGCTGGCCAAACAGACAGCAACTTCTCATCCACAATAAATTGAAAAGGTAGAATCTTGCAACAGATTTAAAACCCAAAATCCTGCTACAAGTGGAAGACATCTTTGAGAAGTAGTAATTTCCAAAGGGTTCTTGATACTAGCAATAAAATTACCTGCCATAAGCAATTTACAAGCCAGGAATTTATAACCTAGGAATTAAATTTAAAGAAAAGAAAATGAGAAGACACGTAAGCAAGATGCAGTTCCCTCACAACCAGGAAACAGAGAAGGGAGGAGCCAGGGAGGGAGATTCACCCTTCCAGGACATGCTCCCAGTGACCCAGCTCTTCTGACCAGATCCCACCTCCTAACAGCAAATCAGCTAGTGTGCCCCATAATCCAATCACCTTCCAAATGCATGAGGCTTTTGAAGCTATTCAGATCTAAACCATAATAGGGACTCAGTGGGGTCTCTTTTCAACTGCAGTGATCTTATTCACGAGTGCTCTTCTTTGAGACCTAGTCCCCTTTTCAAGGTCCTACCTGCTAGTGCTGTCCCTCGGGGGTTAAGATTTCAACATACGAATTTGAGGATCACACAAACAATCAGAGTATAGCAGACAGTCATGTGGTTCAGGGAACTAGGTGCTGATTGTAAATTATCTTGTGTTCAACGAATGTCAAACTAACATTTATATATGGACAAGCTTCTTTTTTCCTTATTTTCTATTAACTTCTTCAGTTTTACTGAAGGGTTCCTCAAGCTATAGTCACTTCTGTTCTTGGAAATAGTCACAGAGCACCGGGAAATTTAATGAGAAGAATGAGTATCACAGTTTATTGAATAAACGTATAGGTAGAGGCTGGGGATTTAGCTCAGTGGTTAGAGTGCCAGCTTCGCAAGCACAAGGCCCTGAGTTCGGTACTCAGCATGAAAAAAAAAAAAATTAAATGTATAGGTAGAGTATCCCTCTATGAAGTATTCTTGCCCCAAATACGTAATCTAACTCATCAAACCTCTAGATAGGCTATAGCAGAACTATAGGTGATAGAGGTACAAGTTAAACAGAACCATAAAGAGATAGACAAATCTAGACTGTGGGATATCCTAAAAGGCAAATTGGTTTGAATTTTCCAGCAAGAAAATAACATGGAGAAAAAAGAGCAAGGGATAAGTCCCTAAATTGTAGAAAGACTAAAGAAACAGTTATGAATGAATTTGAATATTGTTTAGAAGTAAAGTTTATAATAATCATTTTTAGAGTATCTCATGTTTTAGATGTAAAATGTCTCCTGAGTCATGTGTTTGAGAGGTGGGCTTTTGTAAAGCGATTGGACCATCTGGGTTTATGGCTAAATGTAATGTTACGAGGTGGGCCCTAGTCATAAAAGCTGGATCACTGCAGGTGTGATCTGGAAGGGTATATTCTTGTTTTTGGCTCCGCTTTTCTCCCCTTTTTTCCTGGCTGCTGTGGGTCGAGCAGCTTCCCTTTGTCAGGCTTTTCCCCCATGTGGTTTCTGCCATGGAGCCAATCACAAAATGAACCCTCTGAAACTGTGAACCAAAACAAACCTCTCTTCCTTTAAGTTTTGGTTGTTGGAGATTTTGCCCCAGTGACAAGAAAGTGGCTAATATAGCATCACTGTCGAGAATGAAACATGAAATAGCTAGAAGTATAGGGATTTATTGTCCATTTTCTTAAACATGATAATACTTTGGTTATATAACAGAATGGCTTTATTCTTAGGGCATGGATGGTGAAATATTTAAAAATAAGATATATCCATGATCTGTAGTTTACTCTCTAATGATTCAGCCTTTTACCACATCTGTAAGCAAGTGTAACCAAATGCTAACAGTAAGTGAATCTAAGTTAATGATATATGCATTTTTATCCTATTCTTACAACTTTTGCATAGGTTTAAACACTTTCAAAAGAAAAGGAGACCAATGACTATATAGTATGATCGCATTTATGTAAAGTTCAAAAATAGTAAAACCTGTCCGTGGTGCTAAAATTCAGGCTATAGGTTACCTTTGGGTAGGATGAGAATTGGGAATAGGAGGGGACACAAGTGAATTGAAGTCAAGGAGTGTTGGGAAGTGACCACATGAGTGTGTTCCCTGGGCCAGATCACTGAACAATAAACTTGTTATTTGTGCATATCTTTTATTGTATCTTTTATTTAAAAAATTAAAAAGACAGTGTAGCAGGTTAACATATAGAATATCTTGCTTCTACAGGAACTGAAGTGGTGGGTTTTTGATGTGAGGAAAGGGTAGGTAAAATGCTAGACTTGCAAAATGCTATGTCTGAGTTTGCTCAAGGCCTTCGGAAACCTCTGGAATTTGGGAGAAGTGGGCGCCTAAATGAAATCTGTGGAGATTCTGCATGTAGCTAATTAAAAATGTTTTGTTGTTAAAATTCCTTGCTTAGATGTCAAATAAATTACTGTTTACTGCTCCCCTCCCATCACTGATTGTTGTAAGTGTGGATGATACTGGGGCTGACATTTGTTGCTCCTACAATGGTGTAAGATGGGCTAAACTGATATGGTATTCTCCACGTACCATTATGTTTCTGGGTAGTGAAACCATTCACTGTGACCTGGATGGTGTTTATTTTTCTCAGAAAATCATTATTTCTTTCATTCATTTAATAGTATCTTTCACTTTTATATAAATTTCATGAGGTCCCAGATTTCATATGAATCTCTGGTACTCAGTACTGGCACGTGGGAAGTGTTCAGAAACTATTGTTAAAATAGTGTATGGGTAAATGTGCTTTGACAATTTACTGTATCCAAAGTTACACAAGCCCTGAGAGAGGCTAATTAGAGATTGTGACTTCCTATGAATGGTACAGTGGGCTTCTTTCTCTCCCTAGATTTTAAGATATTTTGCCTCAGAGTTATATAGCCTCAACTCTTGTGTTAGTTAAGGTAATGCTAGCTCTTATAATAGGAAGTCCCCAACTGTTAAGGGCTCATCACACCAGACATTTATTTCTTTTTTTTTTTTTTTTTATTTCTTCTTTAAATAATAACATTCAGTGCTGTACCAGTTTAAGTGGGGAGGAGAAGGAAGGCTCCGTGGCACACAGTTACTCTGAGACTCAAGACTGTGAGGCCCCGACAGGTTTGACACAGGTGTCTGCGCTTACTCTGACCATGGATATCTAGTTAGCTGAAGAGTAGGACTGGAGAATGCGTACTTGCTACTTAAACAGCTTGAAGCCATATACATTCATTTTGGTTCATATTGCTTTGATGAGACGTAATCATGCCCCTTCCTTAACTCTTATGCTAGGTTCAATAGGCATTCAGTAGCTATGGTTTCATAGACAGGTGGTCAGTGCAGCACAGGTGCCCATGCTTAGAAGACCCTCAGGCTTTGCTTAATGTGGTGCTCTTGCTGTCTTAAAATTCCTAATATATATATATATTTTCAAGAGGGTCTTGTGCTTTTATTTTGCCATAGCCCACACAAAATATGTGGGCCTGAGGCTGAGAAATGTACTTTTGATACGGCCACCCTTTCCCACCAGTAGCTCTACATTATGGAAGGTGATCAAGAATACTTGGTGGACTGCTAGCAATCTGTCTGCTCAAATTTGAAGTTTCCAAGTCCAAAGCAAGTAAGAGTCAATGTGATATTTAAAAATGTCCAGTATTTAAAAATCTTCACTGGTCAAGTGAGAAGAGTCAGAAAAATGCTCTTAAACCTAACGCTTTTCTAAATCACAGAATGCCACTAGCTCAGCTTATAAAATTTACAGGAAGAATAAGTCCCAGTAGAGTGGATATATTCCACAGAAGGCCCTGTGAATAGGTAGTATGGCAAGAGATACATAATAATGACAATTTTCTAGTACTTTGGATTTAAGAAATAGTTAATAAGTATATGTTATGTGTCTGTAATTATTCTGTTTGTAAAACATGGATGGTAAAGTATTTTAAAATGACATGCCATATCCATAATTTACCTCTAATGATTCAGTCACTTACCATCCGTCCTTCTGTCTATCTAAATAAAACTAGATTAGTCAAGTGTAATCAAATGCTCACAATTGATATAGGTAGGTTAGTGATATATGGATGTCTATATTTTGCTTACACATTTTTTGGTAGGCTTGAAAGTTTTCAGAATAAAAAATCTTCAGCTAGATTGCAAATAAATAAATCCTAGACATGCAGAATTTCTGTTCTGTGCCATTCTTCTGTATTTTGGAAACATCTGTGCCTGTCGTAACTGTGCCGATGGCCTAACTTCTAATTCTGTGACTTGTGTTACTGCTGGGCAGAATTACGTGATGGGATATAACCCTTTCATACTCCGGGGAGACCTGCTGAAGATCACCCCACTTGGACGCTTTCTCTTTCTCGTCCGAGTCTTGAGTTCCAGCTGCCAAGGCTGAGCCAGACTTCCTGCTGTGCCTCCTCAGTGATGTGGCTGAGCTCTTCCTTTCCTGTCTAACAACTGGGGACTCTTTCCAGTTAATAAGCTGGCTTACCTCATTTTATTTCTATTTCTCAGTCCTTAATTTTCTGATGTCCAGACTTTCAACAACCGTTTTTTTCTCATATACTGTTTGTTTTTTCAGTTGTTTCACCCAGGGGGTAAGTCTAGTTTCTGTTTTTCATCTTGGCTGGAAGTAGATGTCCCTGTCATTTTTAAAGACTTTGGCAGAGAATTCCGTGAAGTAAAGGGTGAGAATAATGGCAACAAATCTAAATTCTTTGCTCATAGCTGATACTCAGCAAATCTTGCTCAGATTAATACATGACATACTGTGTCTGGAGGAGATACTTCTGAGGAGAAATGCAAAGGAGGGGGACAATGAGGATCACACTGTTACCTTCCCCAAACCACATCTTGCTGGAATAACAGAAACAGAGTTCTCAGTGATGTCATTTGCCAGGTATTCCTGATTTAAAAAGCAACAGTGGCAGGTGTAGGTGCCAGGGAAATGAAGCATTACTGTTTGGCAGGATGGGAACGCTTCAATTTTTCATGCTAATGTCTTTACAGGAATAAAAGAAAATACATTTCAGCAGATTCTAAAAAAGTGGAATAGAATTTACAGTGTCTACAGGATAAAATATCTTTGGATTGAGATGTGCAGTTTATGAAATAATGTCATCGTTCTGTACTTCAAAGACCAGTCTCTTGCTGCCGTGATCGCACCCTGAAATTTCTCCTTCCCTCGCAGTGAAACAATGTGTTGCACGAAGGCAGTGATGTTTGGGAGAGCCCAGTGTGTCAGTGTAGAACATTATCTTAGCTGTGTGTAATGAGGAGTCCTGTGGCCTGAAAAAATGGGAGACTGCTGTGCCTACCAGCATTACTGTGAGCACATTATTCTCCGCATCAAGCTGGGGGCCTCTGTGATACTGAAAAGAAAAAGTGTGGACTAAGCCGTCTGAGTGCGATATAATTCTCCAAATGCAAACTGTCCTTCACTTTTCTTTTAAATCCACTTAAGTACCTGCAAAGCTTTGAAGAGGGATTTTAATGACTTAATGCAAGAACTGTGTGCAGAATTACTGTGTCTGGAGATTTTTTCCTCTCTCCTCCTTTAAACTATCAAATAAAGGAAGAGATAGTTTCTGAGATTGAGATATTGGTTTATTGACATAACAAAACCATGCACCAGAAGAGCTGTGTAAGAGCATGGGAATGTCATTTGTTTTTACCTCTTAGGGTGTGGCCTTCTCTGCACCTATTTCCATGTCACTGAGTCCATGTCACTGAGTGAGCAAATAAGACGATAAGCTATGACTGTGGCTTCCTTAGGGAGGATGATGAACCCTAGAATCTACCTTAGTATTTTTTTCAAATCTAATACATTTAGTCACTACTGCTTCATGAGTTGTTATGGTTTGGATCGGGAATGCCCCCAAAAGACTCATATGTTCAGATGTTGGGCTTGGGAAGGTGATTGGATCATGGGGTTGCTATCCTTATCAGTAGATTAGTGTGCTGATGAATCCATAGCTAAATGTGCAGTTAGGACCTGGTTGGGGAAGAGGAGAGCGTGACCTAGAAGAGTATATCTCCCTCCCTGACTCCTCCCTTCTCTTTCTGCTTCCTGGACTCCACGATGTGAGAGCATCTTTGCTTCCTGGCAGGCCTTCCCCTGCATCTGGGCCTGCGAACATCAGACGAAAACTTCGGAAAATGTGAGCCAAAATAAGCTCTTCCTTCTTTCAGTTGTGGGTGTTGGGTATGCTGTTCCAGCTAGCAGAAAGTGATTAGGAGATGAGTATTCTGTCTTTGCTATACCCAGGAAATGTGAGATAGTTGTAAACGTCCTTTAGTGACTATCCCAACTTGTCCTCTAGTAGTCATTCATTTGTTTTGGTTAAACTGTGCTGTCTCATCAGCCTCTCTACGTGCACATATTCCTAGGAGAGCTGTTATACACCTCAAAGTGAAAACTTTTACCAGGTCATTTCCTCTGTGGCACAAGAGAGACTGGTCAACGTGAAAGCCCAGAGTGCCTTGGGAAAGGAAGGAATAATAGAGGGATGTAGAAAGAAAGATACCAAAGGTACAAAAGATACCAAAAGATACAAAAGATACCAAAGATACACTTCCTACTTCAGAATTGTGCCAAGGAGCTTGACATGTCTCTCATTCATTTATTCTATTCAGCGAACTTTTGTTGAGTGTAAACAAATAAACAGCTACTACATGTCTTTTCTCACCAAAAAGTTTTAGTATATGGACTTGGGGACACAAATCCAGTTACCAGTGTGGATGTGACACAAACCCGAAATGTCATAGAATAATATATTATCCAAATATATGAAAGGTCAATCATAGTTTAAAGTATAGCAGGCTATATAATGAATGTAACACAGGTATGACATTCGTATTTCAGAGTTTCTAAGGAAGAAGGAGTAGGACTTGGTGAACAAGTAATAGTATAAATGGCTTCCAGATTTGTCGCTTTGACAACTGAATATCATCATAAAGTTCTCAGATCTGAGGCATGAAGCACAGGAGCAGATTCGGGAGGAAGGGAATGAGTTCAGTTTTGTAAATAATGAGTTCAAAGGCAATATTCAATTGGTGGTTGGATATACTGGCCTGGACTAAGTAGAAACATTTCTAGAGTGGATGTAGAGACTTTGAAGTTACGTGCTTTGAGGTGGTAGCTCAATATGTCGTTGATGGAAGATTAAATACACTTGAGAAAGGGTCAAAGCTGCTATAGGCACTTTAATGAGGAGCACAAGGAATTTGGATAAAAGCTGATTTGACAGGCGAGAGTATACAAAGTCAAGAATGAAACCAAGAACAGTGATATGACTGAAACCGAAAGAGGAGAGCATCTCACGGGGGAGGGAGGGGGTTGTTAATAGTACCCCATGCTTGGGAGGAGTTGATGAGATCAATCTAGAAATGGAACACTGGAGGACAATTCAAGTACTTTCAGTAGTGTGACGAATGCAGAAGCCAGACGTCAGTGGACTAGAGAGTAAAGGTCAGAGAAAGGAGGTCAGATGTCAGGCACTCTTTCGAGGAAGGTTAGCTGTGAATATATACACGTGTCCATAGGTAAACTCTAGTCAAGACATTGCCTTTTACTACTAAGGAAGTTATCAAAGAAATGCAGGACAAAGGATATATGCAGGTACTTATCACTGCATTATTTGTAATGATAAAAATTTGCAAACCTTAACATTCAACTCTAAAGTATTGAATAAGTAATTTATGATTTAGTTATATGATGAAAGAAAAAGTGCCCCTAAAATTATGTTGAAGAAAATGTATAGCCATACATTTGTAGGAAAAAGGATGTGTCCGAGACCGTAGTGTTCAGTGAAATAAATCAGACACACAAGCTTAAAGATGGCATGGTTTCTCATGAGAAACTCAAATTGTAAATAAAGAGCAAAATAAAAGATAGATAATAGGAAGTAGGGAGATAGATCTTTCTCAATAAGAAGGGATGAAGAGATGGAGTGAAGGGGGAAGGAAGAGAAGGAAAGGAGATAAAAAAGGGATCAAGTTGTGTTATGTGAATATACCAACTCTACACAAGAAATGTAAATATTATTTGCTGCAAACACGTACTAATAAAAGTTTTAAAAATTAATAAAAGAAAAAATATACAGACATAAAAATGTCTGTGGAATATGTTTTCTAAGCCTTCTGTGCTGAAATTCTAATCATTTTTTAATTTTAGAGAAAATCATTAGAAAGGCCACCTACAAAGTTGGATGTGGTGATGCATATTTGTAATCCCAGCACCATGAGAGGCTGAGGCAGCAGGATTGCAAGTTCGAGTCCTACCAGGGATACTTGATGAGACCCTGTTAAAAAATAAATACATAAAAGGACGAGGGATTTAGCTCAGTGTGAAGGGTCTGGATTCAATCCTCAATACTGGGGGGCCTGTAAAAAAATAAAAGGCCATGTACACCTGTTCTGACCTTGGTAAGAATGGAAAGCAGAGAGAAAGCATTTATTAGTAGAGAATCATTCAAGGAACCGATCTTTCTCTTGTGTTTCCCTTACCTTTCTTCATCTTCTCTCTTATTCTTTAATCAGTTAGAGACATTTGAACTTACTTATTTGTTCCTATGAAGTAACCAGTAAAAAGGGCTTAAGAGATGGGCTAGGGAAGAACAAGTGAAAAATTAAGAGTCATCTGAATTTCAGAGAAAATCAGATCCAGAGGAGAATCGAAGTGTGTAATTTGTAATGTTAAGTAGGCATAAGCATGAGATGAGGAAGGGGAAAGATAAAGTTGTAAATGAATGTATCAGTGAGGGGCAAGAGAAAGTCTGAGAAATGTTCATCCAATACATTTTGCTTTTCTGTAAAATTACTTTGTCATCTATCTGCGGAACATAGAGGTGGGGTGTAGGGAAGGCCATGAACTTGAGAAGAGTTGAAATTTAGGAATAGGATTATTTTCAGGGAATGGGAAAGAACACATCAGTCTTAAAGATAAAAACATATTGTATGCCTCATTCTTTGCAAAGTAATTGCGTAAGGCAAGGGGTGGGGGCAGGGTACTAATGTATCAATGATAGGAATTTACCTGTGTAAATATTTGAGAGAATAAGACTCTACCTCTCCATCCCATCACAATCATTAGCGTGTATTTATTGAATTCTTGAGATCAAGACACCGAAGAAAAAAAATGCAAAAATGATGAGAGATGGTATCCAGCCTTATGGAACTTACATCTGGTGGGGGAGATGAATCATAGCCACTTGAAAAGTTAACTGCATTTCAAGGTAATTTTGCTGTAAGTGATGAAAGTGGCATAAAGAATCAGAGGGATGATTAATCACAACGGGAGCAGTCAAGGAAGATTTCATATTATTTTTACATTGCCTTTGTGTATTTATTTATTTCGCTTTTCCAATGGGTAGGCACTGCTGCATTCATCTTCAACCCCTGTCACATTTCTTGGTGCATGACGAACCTTAATAACTATCACTGAATAAATGGACTAATGAATAAACAAATAAACAAATCAAGTCAGATTCAAATAGGTGAAAGGGATAGAAATTCATTCCAGTAGGATTAGGTCACTTACAAAAACACAGAAGAAAGGAGAAAAGAAGTGAAAGTAGCATATACTGAATATTTACATGCCAGGCACTGTACTATATCCTTTCACCTACACTGGAGACTCATTTAACTGTTAAAATAACCCTATGAAATAGATGTAAACTTTTGCACTTTAAAGGATGAAAACATGGAGTTTCTGAGAAATTAGGGAATTTGTTCACATGGTGAGTAAATGTCAGGGCCGGGGCTGGGAGCTCTGGGCCCTTGGCTCGCTCTAGGGCAGTGAAAAGGTGGGTTCACAACCTCCTTTGCAAGGATGTGCCTGTCTCTAGTCTCACTGTGGCAGCACATAGTGCTTCTCTACCTTTAAGCTCCTGTAACCACGAGTTACTTCACAGTTCATGGTTGTGTTGCTGGCCTCCGTTTCCTTTCCCTGAAACACTCCGGTGAAAGGCCTCAGTAGGTACAAAGTCCCTGTGTCTCCTGGTCCTGTGTTCCTGTCTCCAGTCTCTTCTCAGGTAACTACTATATCCCTGTTCACCAGTAGTCATCCTCTGATTTTCCTGAATGACTTTGGAACTTCGTTCACCCTTCTAACCTTTCTTTCATGCTATTCTTTATTTTTCCAGCGCCCTTCCTCATTTTGGCATCTCTCCATCTTTCTAAATTTACTCCATGGCCACATCTTCTTTTCTTGACTTGTCAATAATATTGGTTGTACGGATTGATCTTTTGTCTTCTTGAGGTTCCACATATTCTCTTCTCTTTTCCCCCAAATAGCTCTGCTAATGGATTCTTATTTTCTTTCTCCTGCCCTAAAGATCTCCTTGGCCAAAGTGCAGCTTAATATTTCTACAACTGAAGTGGCCTTTTTATTTCAATATTGTGAAATGCATGGGAAGTTTGTGCACTAATCCCGAAGGTTACGCCTGAAATTTTATACCTTCTGTACTATTGAAATGCCTCCTCTCATCCCTTGGGGTAAAGAGAAAAGGGAATTGAAGTTATGCATACATATATACTGATTCATTCAGAGCCCATATACTCCTTCAGTTTTGCCAAGTTCTAGAATTCCTGAAATGTTCTGTCTGCATTTTGTTCTGCTCCTACTTACATTCTTTCCATTTTGTAGGGTCTGTTAAGATACTGGAGAAGCGTAGAGAGGAAGCTCCCAAGGGCTGTACCGTGCATGCACGAGTGTGTGTGTGTGTGTGTGTGTGTGTGTGTGTGTGTGTGTGTGGTGCCAGAGTGCACATACTCCAAAAGACTTTGGAACTTCGAAGGCTGGAAAGAAAGAGAAGAGCGCTCTTTCTCGGGAACAGCATGAAGCAACACCCTCTTTAGCTCTGGGGATTAATTAGCACAACTCCAAAATAAATCATTTGGAAGAATTTTACTTCTCTGCAACAGAAAGCTATTTTCAAATGTGGACCAATTTGTTACTATCGAACGAGGATAAGGACGGTGTCCTCATATATCCCTTTTAATCTGTATGCACTTCATGACTCCAAAGCTGTATGTTACCCTCACTCCCACGGCAGCCAGGCCTCACCTTCAGGGCCTTGGTGCAGGGGACGGTGAGCCACTGCTGTCCTCACTGCAGGCTGAGCCGGGAGCTGAGTAGTATTCATGGTGGTGGCAGTGGAGGCCTTGGAGTTTAGCCTACCTCAGGTTCAAGGAGTTTTAGAGGCAGCCCTGTGGGCACTTACCTGGCTGGAAGGCTGGGAAGGGAAGAAGGATTGCTCCAGGAGTTCTTAGGAGATCTTCGTTGCCTCCTTTCTCTGTAGGTAAATGGCAGCCAGCAGAGCAGAAGCCACCGCTCATGCATTCATGGCTCACTAGGCCGCTACACCCTCTCCAGAGCCTCCCATTCTCCCTCGCAAGGGCTGAGCAGGTCCCTAAGGAGCCCTGACCTGTGCTTTGCTGCTACCTTGCTCCAGTAAAGTGAGGATGCAGAACATTGGTCTATGATTTCTTGCATTTCATTGATTTGGACAAAATCTGATAAGATTTCTCTGGCTTATTGAAGAGAATATGTTGTCAGGTACAAAGGCAGAATTAGGATGGGAAATTAAGTTGCGTGTCTAAATTACATATTTAGAAAGTGATTGTTTATGCAGTTGTTAAAAACTACATCCATTCCTAAAATCTCTATGTATTGATAAATCAGGGCACAGGAAACCTAAGTGAATATCTACTTTCTGTTAAGGGTTTAAATTTTGTTTCTTTGTGAGTTTTGGGAATGAAAATTGAGGGATACTGGAATCCATTTTTCTCCATAAAATGTGATCCCTAAACTAGAGGGAGAGCAATAGCTAATGAAAACATAAACCATTCAAATTTCTGGGAAGGATTAAATCAATAAAAGCAAAACCTCAAATAGCATTTTGGCTACATATTTGTGTCTATTTAACATTTGAGGGGGCAGATAAATTCTTAGATGTGGATATGTCGTGTTCAAATGCATAAAAATTTATAGATACTGCAGATTGCTCTCATGAGAGGTGAAAACAATTTATATGAGAAGTTCTTATTTTTCCATAGTACTAGTTTTTGCTATTAAAAAATTATTTGAAGCCAGTAAAATTTAAACTTGAAATTTTGAACTAACTTTTACTAATTCTGGTAGTAATACAAAATAGAAGCTTTAAGATGAATGTTAGCAACACTATAAAATAAGGAGTATATTCCATTGTCTAAGTATTATGTTTGGGCTCTGAACATGCAAAAATATGAGACCCCCAGTGTATGAAATCCCAACACATGTCCTGTGCATTAAGGTAAGAATAAATGGTATAGAATGAGTACAAACACAGGTGGTTTAATTTGTCTCCAGTTGTCCCAGGGGGTGAAACCCAATCACTGTGAAGGCATTAGGAATAGTGTCTCGAATTGCTATCTGAAGTCCTTGGCTACAATCTCCACTAGCTATCAAATTAAAGAAGCTATGTAGCTCGAAGAAGAAATGTCACAGAAAAATCTGGAAATGTTGTAGATCTTTCAAGAATGGCCTAATTATCCCCAGTACCCTTCATCCACAGAATGGCAGGGAGTGGAAAATCACTCTGAACGTATGCAAAATGTTGTTATGCAGAGTTGAGCAACACTGAATATTAAGAAGACAGTAAACTTTAGCCACAAGAGACTCTGTTGTCTGCTGTGTTCCTAAGTCCTCAACCCCAGTGCTTTGGACCTACAAAGCACTCATAAGCACTGGTTGGACGAGTGAAAGAGAAACTGTAATACTAGCAATATGTTGCAAGTTTTCACTTAAATTTCAATATGTTTAGAAAACCTTTTAAAGGCCAAAAGAAATGTTTGCTTGGCTCTCTGTGATGGATGTGCTGGTGCACTGACCTGCTCCTGCTTTAGGATCCAGGCACCTGGGAAGGTTGGTGGTTGATTGCTTTCTGGGAATTACTGTTCAAGGGCAAAGGCTCCTTAGTGTGAAGTCACAATGCTTCTGGAGTGGCCCACATCCAAGACTAGCTGATGAGGAGCAGGCTGGGATGTAATTAAGTCACATGCTGTGTCTCAAGGTGGGACAACTCTGAAGAGCTGTCCCAGCCCCAGGACTTTCCATGGGACCATCCAAGGTCTGTTTTAGTATAGTTGCATTCTTCCATCTGCATAATCCTTCCTCCTTCGCTTTGTTCAGCCATGTTGATCCAGATGAGCATTCCCTAATACGTGCCATGCATATAGTTCTCTGTCTTAGAGCTGGCCTGCTGGGAGCCTGAAAGATAGTCTATGTTACTTATTTCTAAATAGAATGGAAGACACTTTTCTAAAAGCTAAAATATCCAGGGAGAAGTGGTTTAAGCTCAGTGCTAGTCAATCATATATCTCCCTGAAATTGAAATGGTAATCAGAGAATCAGGCAACATTGAGAAGGATTGCATGAGTTAGAACTAAAGTTATCTTTGTCATCTGACATAGAGGATTTGGGGTCCTTCACACTTACAGCACACATCTGTGGGCTACTCCATGTCCACACCTTTCAGCACCAAAGTGTGCCTTGCTAGGGCTTCAATTTTCTTTCTTCAGTGCTGCCAAACTTACTCTGCTTTTGCTTCTCTTGTTCCCAACACTTACAATTGAGTCTTTCTTTAGAGAACTGTAATTTTTCCTCTTGGGATTCAGGGTAAAAAAACCAAAGCTCTTTGATTTCATATATTCAACTCTAAGGAGTCATCAACATTAATGCCAAATCTAGGTATTTCCTGACACTTTCTCAGAATGTCTTAATTTTGAATTTGTTCTCCACTGTGGAGCTGCTTATTTTATGTTAGGGCACTGGAAAATGTTTTCAGTGTCAAATTTTAAGTATAATTAATATTTATTTAGCACTTACACTTCGTTTGATACTTCTGTTGTAAAATAAAATGCAGATACGGAGAGTCACACAGAGCCATGTAGATTAATGAGAAAGCATTTGTGGTAACCACTATCCAGGTTAAGAAATGGGATTTTTCCAGCTGGTTCAGAAGCCCCTTTCTGTGCTCTGTCCCAACCACAGCACTCCTTCCTGTAGAGCGACCAGTGTCGTGATTCTGTAATAACCGCTCTTTGGCACTTCTTCATAGTTTGATAATAAATGTGTCTCCTTAGACACTGTAATTTTGTCTTGCCTATTCAAAAACATTTAAGTCTTTTTTTTTTTTTTTTTGTACTGGGCATTAAACCTAGGGCCTTTGCAGTAGGTACATCCCCAGACCTTTAAAATTTTTTTAAATTTTGAGACAGGGTCTCAGGAAGTCATTAAGTTGCCCAGGTGGGACTCGAATTTGCTGTCCTCCTGCCTCACCCCCTCCAGAGTGTTGAGAATTATATGTGTGTGCCACTCTGCCTGGCTAAAATGTTTTAAGTCTTAAATTTCTTTTGAGGTACAGGTTTCCCCTCCATCTCTTTCTTTGCCTTATAAGTTATCTGTTGAAGAACCTGTGGGATTTAATCTGCAGATACTCACGCTCTGGATTTTTCGCTTCAATGAGTGCTGTCTTCTGTATTCCCTAGAAATGGGCAGCTGAATCACGGTAATCGACTAGATTCGTGTTTGATCTCTTCCGTAAGATGAAGGTACTTCAATCCCCATTTGATGCATTGGCATATCGTTGCTAAAGCTCAGATGGTCCTGTATTCGGCTGGCGGGTGCCTCAAAGTTGGGTTTTGAGTCTTTTTAATGTGACCCTTTGATAAGTCCTTTGCTATTCGGCATGACCAGCGTGTCAAGGTTCATCTTGTACTTTTCTTGCCTCAGACATGGAAATAGCCACTTCTTCAAGAAGCTCTATGGGGATGGGGAGGACATCCAAGGTGTTCCAGTTACTACCATCTGCATGTTAGAGAAGGTCATTTTTTGTGTCTTCAGTGGATAAAATTCCTTCAGGAGTTCACACTGATAATTCTAATTTAAATTCAGGAACACAAGGCTCTTTATTTAACTTTTGTATTGTACCTGTTTTTTCTTTCCTGAATACCAAATACAAAAATCTTGGTTCTCAAGGATGTAATAAATGATAGAATAAAAATATCACATAATTACTTATTTACTCAAGTCCAATATTATATATTCAAACAACACTGATACAATCACTGGCAATTTGATTACTGAAAATAACTATAATTTTTCTGCATATATTTTCCTCATTATCCCATTAATTTTTATAGCTGTACTATACATTCCCTATGCATATATTCATTAATATTATACTTTCCTCTTTTTATGCTCATTTGATCTTACTTCTATAATAACCGCATGTTTTATATGTTTAGTTCTCACCATCAGTCCTTGTGTCTAATTCTCTCTGGTGATTTTGTTTCTCCGAAGCTTATTTCTAGTATATTCCCCAGGAAAGGCTCGTGGGAATAATATTCTTTGAGTTTTTGCATATTGATAACTGTTTGTTTATGCTCTTTATATCTAAAAGTCAGTTTTGCTGAATAAAAAATCTTTTTCTTTACATTTCCTTCACACATTTCTTTCCTTGAGTATATTAATTAGGTTACTCTGTTTTCTTCTGTCATAAAGCATGACTGCTGCAAAGTCTCATAGTAACCTAATTTTTTCCTTTAGAAGTCACTGGCCTTTTTCTTTTGCTTCAATTTGGGAAGAATATTTTTTTTTTTAAATCCAGTGATTTTTATTAGAATGTACTTTGGTGCTAGGCATTTTGAATTAATTTTCTCAAAACATGTTTTGTGTTCTTTCAGGATATGGGTTCAACTTTCTTTTTTTAATTTCAGGAAAAAATGTTAAATTGCTTTTAGTATTTAGTCTCCTCATTGTTTTCTTTTGCCTTAGAGATTCCTATATTACATAGTTCAAGTTTTCTTTGCCTGCCTTCTCTTCATCAGTTTCTCTTTAATCCTTCTTAAATTTCTTTTTGATTTCTAAAAATTTCACTTCTATCCTCTTAGTGAATATTTCGTGCTCTTTTGCTTTTGTGTTCCTTCAGGTGTTCATTTCTGAAGTGACTTTTCATTTATTTATAATTTTTTCCTATGTTCTGTCACCTGATTTGTGAGTTTTTCTAATTCTGATTTATACTGTTCTTTTATATTTTGTATCATTTTCATAATACCTCCTACCTCATTTTGAAATAGGTTACAGTTTTGATCTGTCTCTTCCCGATACACTTTTATTATCCATACTGAAGGTATTCTGCTCATTATTCTCTTTTATCTTACAATAACTTTGTAGAGGACTTGACGTCAGTAATTTTTTGTTGCTCATTTTTATGTGAAGTCAGTTTTCTGAAGTTTTAGATCCTGGTTCAGGGTAGTTTGGGTAACTTTGGAGAATTCCTTTTCTGTTTTTTTTCTGCAACTTCCTGGTTCTGTTCTCTGCCTCTGCGTTAACTTGGATCTTTTCTTTTCTTTGTCTCTGTTGGGCCTATTTTGATTAATTTTAATTGCACTCCAGCAGTTTCTCCTCAGTGCAGGGCCCTTCCCTGAAGGGGAGGCCCGTCCTAGAAGAAAGCCCGTAGGTGTTCCATCTTCACATCCTACCAGTCCTTACCACCATTCTCCTAGCACTCACCCACTACTGGGCTGGATAAAGCCCTCCCATCCTCAGTGTCTAGTCCAGATGACACGGTGCTGTATCTTTGCCTCTCTCCTCTTTCTGCTGCACAGACACTGGTATCACTGTGATCTCTTGGCTGGTAGAGTTGTGTCCTTGGCAGCTCATAGATCGAGGTTTGTAAGGAAATCTAATTACAGTAAAACCTTGGATTGAGAGTAACTTGGTCTTCAGGTGTTTCCCAAGATGAACACTCAGACTCAAGACGCCAGAGAGTTTCTTAAATGGTAGAGCTGGAATTTAAACCAATGTCTGATTGACCCCTGAATCTGCTAATCTTTGTGTCAAAAATATTTTACAATAAATTCCCCTAAAATTTAAAGCATACATCCCCATAGAATGTTTTCTAACACAAATTGTTATTTTTGAGTAAGAAAATAATAGAAAGTGTTCATCTTTGAGCATAAGATTTTTGGTTGATTTCTTTTGCTGCACACTCCTCAAATTCTTTAATGAGTATATATTAATTTTAAAATGAAATACCCAGTGAATTTTAATTAAAAAAATTAAAACATGCCTGAAAGTTTCCTGGGATAGTCTTCAAAAGTTTATTTAAAGTTTATTCATGGAACACCTGAAATATAGTACATAGATGTGTATCGTAGACACATATTTAATTAAAACAGCAAATCATTTATCTGCAGTATTGTGCAATTATTAAGGTACATAAAGATATTATGTTTGTGTTCAGATAGACCTGAATTTGAATACTGTGTCTCTGTGTTCTACGGGTTACCTTGGGCAAATTATTCAGCTTGCTCAAACTCAATTTACTTATCTGGAAAATGGGAATAACTTCATAGGATTGTCCTGAGCATAACCAGGCATAACGCATGTGACACAAAATACTTTAAGCTGTCAATCCTCAGCAATAATAATCACTCACTAAATATAAATATAAATAGTTGTTAAACAAGAAAACACCAAAAAATAATAAATAAATTAGAAGTGATTGGAGAAGCAGATGGCAGATAATAGCCGTTGTGAAAATAGAGTCTGTGTAGTATCAAGCCTTTTGAAACAGAATTTTGTTTGTGTATTTGTATTAGACCAGGAAGATATTTTCTCCAGTTTATCAAAGGTCAATGATTACCTTTTAAAAACAATTTACAACTGGGATATAAAAGTCACAGTTAGTGGCTTTTAGATTAGCTGGTCCAGGATTGAAATGATGCCTACAGGCACAGGTCAACTTGTTGTAACTTGGAAATTGGCTTCCTGTTGTATTCTGGGGCCGGACTGGAAATTGCCCTTCTGGTCCAGTATGTGATTGCCAGAATACTTTGTTGGGCCTTCCCAGGAACCGATTTGGAATGTCATTTTAAATCTTGATAATCGTAAAAAATTGTGCTGGTATGGTAACATGAAAGGTGTGTTGTTGGGAATTGTTAGAATCTTCAACCACCTTAGGTTTAATTGATTATAAAAATGTGATTCTTTTTGGATATTTAATATACAC
This sequence comes from Hystrix cristata, assembly GCA_004026905.1. Lineage (NCBI taxonomy): Eukaryota > Metazoa > Chordata > Mammalia > Rodentia > Hystricidae > Hystrix > Hystrix cristata. The sequence goes on from PVJO010014047.1 coordinate 18,599, forward strand.
CTTCTCTTCTCCACTGAGTTTTCTAAAAGGTGTTTGCTGTTTAGGTAGTCAAAGTGTTTAGTTTTATTGAGCACAAATGTGAAATGGCTTCTCCTTGAATTTCTGACTGTCTATCATTTGTTCAGTGATCAGATACCTGTTAGTATCCAGAACTGATACGGAGACCATTTTCTATCTCCAGATCTTGTAGAAGGTAGAGCTGGGAATGGCGCATGTGGTGCAAGAAGAATTCCCTGTGCCTGAGACTGTAATGTAATTGAAGTGCATTCCTGAAAATTCTTGATTGCATCCACTGCCCAGTCTCCCTGAGTCCTGCTCCCCATCCTCTAAGACACCACCTGGGAAGCCCACAGTGCTGACAGCAAGGTCGCGTGCACGCCTGTGAAGGGTTATCGTAAAGTACAAAGAACTGCCGGGATGGAGTGAATGTAAAATATAAAAACTAAATACTTTTATATATGCTTATGACAAGCTAGTTCCAAGTATTCAAAATAATCTATCAAAATCAAAAGACAAAATACAAATTACAGTAAATTAATGTAAAATTATGAATGTTCTTTAAATAGAACTGACATCTAAAATGCATTTCTTTAAAATGCTTAGTTGTATTAAATATTTTTATAAAGATAGAAGTATTCACAATTCTAGGCTGCAATATCTATCCGGTTGCCAGTGCAAAGAAACAATATTCTGCTTCATGTAGGTTTTATCTAGACTGATGGTGCTCGAGCAGTGGAGCAGTGGTGATTGTGTTCCCTGGGGGGACGGGGTACTGCCTAGAGATAGATTTGGTTGTCACAAGTATTAGGGAAAGGGGGGACAAGTGGTGGAATGTTGCTGGCATCTAGTGAACAGAAGCCAAGGATGCTGCTAAATAAAGGATGGCCCCAAACAGAGAATTATCCTGCTTTACTATAAGTAGTTTAGAGGTTGAGACACACACACACACACACACATAAATGTAAGTGCAATATGAATACTTTACAATTGTTAAATGCTCTTCAGCCACCATGTGTTATGTTTGCATGCATTACACTAATTTGTGAGTTCTTTTGGAACCATGAATTGGAACACAAAGCAGAGAAAGAAAACATTTTAGCATTGTGGGGAGATAGTGCTGGGGTGTGCAGTTATCTGCTGTGTTCCTGCTACCTCAGAGGGAAGGTCTGACAAGTTAATTATTTTGTCTAGTCTCTGAAACGCCTTGCTCTGAGATCTTCCTCTTCTAAAGCCTGTTCATCAGCCAGGGCCCAGCCCAGTGGCTTTTACCGTGGGAGGAAGGTGCTTGCTGTGAGGGTGACCTGGGCAAGCGCTGAAGAGGGTTTCTCCAGGTTCCTGACAGTATTGGTGGTGAGGGTGGATGTCAGGAATACGAGCTCTGCTGTGCTGATCCTGAGAGACAGAGGCACAGATGCAAGCTTTCACGAGTGTGTGTGTGTGTGTGTGTGTGTGTGTGTGTGTGTGTGAAACCCCTAAGGCGCCAGCCCAGCACGAGGCTTCAGGTGCTCAGAGGTAAGGGCAGTGCTGACATGAATACTTAAAAAAAAAAAAATGCAACTGGAGGCATTGGATTTTGAACTTGAAATCAGAAAGCCTCTAGGAGGGAAGTAAGTCAGGAATAAATGGAGCCTGTGGTAATGCTCAGAATTTGCTTTACATTTGTATCTGCATGCTGCAATGAAGGAGGAGCGTTTCCAGTGGGCTGGCAGACTGACGGGCAGGGGCTGTGCCTGGAGCAAGAGCAAAGGTGAAGAAGCTGGGTGTGGGTGAGGCCTGGGGTGCAGGGCCTCCATCTGGCAGCTGCTTCCCCTTGAATCTACCCAGGGGATGGCAAGGGAAAGAAAACTTCGCTTTAAACACTTTCACTTTGCAGGGCCCTATTTCCCTTCCCCACTCCAATTTCCCTGGTTCATTTTCTCTTAATTGGTCCTGATTGGAAGTCATCATAAATCAGAATAATTTCTCTTTCATGCTCTTCAAATTTTAACTTACCAAAAAAAGTCTTTAGCTGGAAATGTCCATAAAAAATGAATGTCCGTGGTTTCATCTTTAACAGGGAGAAAATGAAACTCAGACATTTTGGAGTCACAGTCAAACTACCTCGGTATGATTGTGAATTGATTTATACAGGGCCTTTAAGAAACTTCATGTCCTCTTTGGAATATACTGAGCAGGAATCACTCTTTCACAAATCCAGGAATTATAGCCACCCGTGAAGTTAAATGCTATATCTGTCTTAGCTGGGGTCTGTAGTGGGCTGATAATTTACTTCAAGACTCAAAAAGGCAATTTGACTCTGCTATCTAGTTCTCAAAATGACGTATTCAATACTGAGTATTTAGATAAAGACTAAAGATTTCTTTTTCCTTTCCTCGCTCCTGTCTTCCTTCTTTCCCTCCCTCCCTTTCTCGTCCCCTTCCACCCTCCCTCCCTCCCTCCCTCCCTCCCTTCCTTCCTTCCTTCCTTCCTTTTTTCCTTCACCCTCCCCCCAGTTTCTTTCAGTTTTCAACTAGCAGGCTGTGGGTGACAGCCTACCATCACTAACAGGAGGTGTGTGAGAAATAAAATTTATGTACAAATAGAGGTTACACATATTTCCTTAGCCCCAAGATTGCAAATGGAAACAATCTGCATTCTGGTAATTTCTAGTCATTCTTTGAATAATTTAAAGTCTACCATATTAAAGACATTTATGGCTCAGTATTTATGAGTTTGTTAGAGATCTACTACCCAATCTAGATTTTTGAGATGGAGAGAGAACAGGGTATGTGTAAGTTACTTCATTTTCAATAGCCACCAGAATTATTTTATCTATTCCATTAACTTCCTCAAGTAGTAGAGTCTGGGCATGAGCTTCAGGGAGAGTTTAAGAAGACATTTTAGTGAAGCAAGTCCAAGAACCCAACTTAAAGGCTAGTCTGTTTCTTAGAGCAGTCATTTAATTCTAAAATGTACTGTGTTAGTGTCACTTGGATTCTGGAATCAGGCCATCTGGGTTTAAATCTGTCTTTGTGGCTTGTTTGATGTTTGGCCTTGTGCGAGTGACTTAACCTACTCTAAAGTCCTGTTAGCTCCCTACCTCACTAGCACCTTGTGGATGAGCAGGAGGCGCAGAAGGGAGGAGAACAGAACCTTCGTCCCCCGTCGTGACTCTCTCGCTCCACAGTTCAGCAGAGACCCTTCCTCACAGAGCCCCTGCCATACTGTCATCTCCGGAAGGTTATTGGGAAGGCTGCCTTACACTAGTGTGACTTCATGGCCATGTGACTCTGAACAAGTCCTGAACTTCATTTCATCTCATAAAATGGGGACAACGACTGCTTTACTTGCTCTGCATTATTGCTGGGTCTCAAAGTGGCAACGATCACTTACGACCCTGTTGAAATACCAAAGCTTTATGCGATGTAAGTTAGTACCCAGATGACAAACGTCAGTGGCTTCAAAGAATAATGAAGAGAGGAGAGTTGTCATTTTCTGCCGAGGGGCTGTAGAGGATGGGATCTTAGACCTGAGGCGTGTGGGGTAGGCAAGGGGCCCCAAGAGACAAAGACTGAGAAAGTAAGAAGCGAGTTTCCTCCACTTCAAATTTTGCTCACACTGAGTTTCGCAGTCATTCCTTCCTCTGCCTGACAGGGCTGGTTACACTCCGTCTCCTGGAGGAAGAGCAGAGAGCAGACTTGGGAGTAAGATTTTGGAGTTGGCGTCCACATGAGACCGAGACCATGTGACCCAGGCAAGGTATCAAACGCAGCATAAAGCAGTTTACATTTTAAGAAGTTGAACCATTTATCCGGTATTCCTTTTGCCTGTTCCAAAGACTGCTGTTCATGTGAGAATGATTTTATTGTTTTCAGATTAAGTAGTTATAACTTGAAAATCACTTTCTGTTTCTCCGAGCCAGGCGGCATCTTTGGATGGGGACAGCGATGCTGTCTTCCTTGCTAAACAGACAAGGCGTAGTCCCGTATTCCTACACAGAGCTTCATGCTCTGTAGGTATCCTAGGCGCTGACAGAGTGCTGAGAGTCCTGACAAAGCTGCTTACCAGCTGTTGAGAGTTTTTCTGTGTTTCTTCAGGAGCAGCAAACTTAGTGATAAGGGATAGATGAATAAAGCCTGGAGACCAATTAACAGGCTAGATGGACCTTATCTAATCGGGCTGTGACATTCAAACAAAAGCTTTCCTTGAGTGTCTGCCGAGAAGGTGTTGTGTGGAAAACACAGACACTTAAACTGAGCGCCAGCTTTTTAGGTGAACATACTAGGATTACAGATCTGATTTTTCCTGGGTTGGTGAAATGCTTGGTTCTTCTCTCTCTCTCTCTTTTTTTTTTCCTCCTTTTTTGGTCCTGTCTTTGGGCCAAGGGGATTTGAAGTCTTGGGTAAAATTTTTTTTTTTTTTTTTACATTTTAGACAGACTTTCACTTGACTATACTGGCCTGCTGGAATTCATAGACAAAGTGGAAAATATGGGAGAGATGGAGAGGGAACAACCTGAATTTGAATTTGTCAGTCCAAAGAAAATCTTTTTTTTCTAATATGCATGGTGGGTGCTTTTGCACAGTGATCCGCCAGGTCTGGTATTCAAATCAGTGTCTGCTAAGGTCAAGTCTTTGGATGAAATGTCCTAGATCTCCCCTTCCTGTATGAGGATAAAGAGTAGTAGAATTTGAGGCAGTGGTTATTTTGAGTCTCTTTTGTTTTAAAAAGTACCACCCCCAGATCAAAAAGACAACAGATGGAAAAGGTTAGGTGAGGTGTGAGTTGAAGGAGGGGCATAAACATTGAATTCTTTTTGGACATACTGCAACTGAAGTTTGGGCATACTGACTATCAGCTATCTATTAGTGTAATACCTAACAGATGGGATTCGAAATAGTTCCTCAACTCAGAAGAGACGTTTGGACTGAAGACTGAGACTTGGTTTATTTAGGCATAGATAGTGAGACACTCTGAAATGCTTTATGGGAGTAATGAAATTTGTCAAGGGAGTGATACATATGGTGAGAAATAGGGATAGGATTACGGGGGGTACACACTAAGGCTTGGTGACATTGATGACACAAAAAATTCTTTCCAGGATGCACAGAACCCATGTTAGTCACTTTTCCACCACTGGGCATAATACCTAACACCTGTGATTTAAAGGTGGAGCGGTTTCTTTATCACGGTTTTTAGAGGATTCAGTCCCTGGCTGGCTGGATACAGGGCAGGAAGGGCATGGCCGAAGGGTCTGGTGGATAAAAACTGCTCATGTCATGGAAGCCAGGAAGCAAACAGCAAAAGAAAGAGCCAGGGAGGGAGATGAACTCTACAGGTTACACCCTATTGACCCCCCTTGAACCAGACTCCACATCCTAACAGCAAGTCAGCTATGAACTCATCAGTGGGTTCATCTGCTGATACATCTTACACTCCATGAGTCAATCACCTTCCAGACACATGAGGCTTTGGGGGGACACTTTAGATCTAAACTGTAACAGTACCTCATTGTGGTTGAAATTGAAACCTCCTGGTGGTGGAAGGCATGATGATAAAGGCAGCTTCATAAATTATACTCTGAAATAAACGGTCCAGTTAATGGTGTTAGGAGCAAAATGGAATATTTGAAAATGCAAGATTGCATGAAGCTTTGTGGGGAAAGGAGGGTCAGGGTGTATGCAAAGTTTGAGCTGCAGAATAGTCAGAGAATATCTCTTTGTATGTGACAAACATACATACATACATTTATTTATTTATTTATTGAGATTGGTTGATTGGGTCCTGGGGATCGAACTCAGGGCCTTGTGTTTGCTAGGCGAGCGCTCTGCAGCTGAGCTAACTCCCCAACCTCCTTAGCAGACATTTATAAAATTAATTTTGTGCATAGAAACATACCCCGGAAATAACTAATTCTGTACTTGATTCTTTGCACCATCCGTAGTCATGTAAAAACATTACTATGAAGTTAAAAATTATACCTCCAACATTCATCACTATCAACGATACTCATTTAACATTGCAAAAAATCTAAAATGTGAGGGTGCCTATCCTTCCTTGAGCTCACTTATTAAATTTTAAACTTGTGCATCAAATATTTATTGACTTCACTTTTTGCCAGAATTTATTTAAACATCTGTAGGGTCAGGGAAAATTATTTTCTCCTCTTGCTGACTAATGTAGTCACAAAGGAAAGAGATACCTTGATGTGGAAGTGAGAGGTTGGGCATTGCCTCTTGTGGATCTAGCACGTCTTCATTAAAGAGCTCCTCAAGAAGATTGCTCTGGGAGAAATGGAAACCGTTACCTATTTTGTGTTGCTATAACAAAATACTTGAAGCTAGGTTTTTTCTGAAGAAGATTATTTGCCTTCTGATTCTGGTGGCTGAAGGGTGTAAGCTACATCGTGCTGGTATCTTGTCAAGGGACCCTGCCTGTGTTGCAACACGAAGCAGAAGTAGAGGGACCTGGCTCTGTGCAGAAGGCTGAGCACCAGTAGTGACATCAGTTTATAATAATCTGCTCTCAAGAGAACTGTTGTGACTTAGATCTAGAATGTCCCCCCAAATTCTCATGTGTGTGGAAGGTAATTGAATCATCAGTGGATTTGTCCATTGATGAATTTGGTAGCTCGTTGTGCTGTTAGGAGGGGGGACGTGGTTGGAGTGGAGTCCCTGGGAATGTGACTTGAAAGGGTGTATTCTTACCAGCTCTTTCCTGCTTTCTTTGCTTCCTGGTAGACATAGGTTAAGAACCTGTTCTTCCCCCATACCCTTCTGCCGTCCTGTTTCTTTTCTTTCTTTCTTTTTGGTGCTGGGGATCGAACTCAGGGCCTTGTGTTTGCCAGGCAGGCACTCTAACTGCTGAGCTAAATCCCCAGCCCCTGCTGTCCTGTTTCTTCAGTGGAGCCTACTGAACATGGACTGAAACTGTGAACCAAAATACATCTCTCCTCTTTTAGTTGTAGGTGTCAAATATTATGTCCCAGTGATGGGAAAATGACTAAGGTAAGAACTCCTGACAAGAGACCACCCGTAACCCCTACCAAGGAAGGGCACCCATGACATAATTATTTACCGCTAGGCCCCATGTCTGAAAACTTCCACCACCTCAACACTACCCTTCGGGGACTAAGCTTCCAGTACGTGAAGCTGTGCAGGTCACACCCAAGCCGTATCCAAACCATAGCAAGCGGCATGATGTTTAGGTGACCGTGTTGCTTGAACAAAAGCAGCCTAGACAAGCCCTGGTCCGAGCACGTCAGAAGCACCATATCTAAAAGTTAACTCTTCATCTTCCCTGTGACCTTCCTCTTCTGTCTAATTCTCTTGGAATACCACCAGTGACCCCCTTCAGTGTTTTCAGAAATACTTTCTAAGTTATAAGGGGTTATAAAGTCAGTGTAATGAGTGACCACCATTTAAAAGCAAAAACAGAGTAGAAAATATCAGAGTGCATTGCACATAGTAAGGCTAATTGTTAAAAAATGAAACTAATCTCATTTATACATGGATGTGCATGTACATGTGGAGTGCACTGGTGTGCACATTGTGTCTTCAAGTAAAATGTTCCTTCATGTGCATTGCAGATAAAAATTTTTGAAAGCCGTGGCTGTCTGTCATCCATCTGAGAAACCTGAGGATGACATTCTCTTTCTGCTTCTGGTTAAATGTCCTCTTTCCAGCTCTTCCCCTACTACCTTTATTTAAGTTGCTATGGTTTCAGTGAGATTTATTGCAGTAACCTCCTAACTGGCTGGTTTTCAGTACTGCCTTTTGTACACACTCTGTCCCTTAGCTACTGGAACCCTCCTTCTGATATATGCATGATCTGCCCCCAGCCACATCTCCTCTTCCCATCTCCCAACTGCTGTTTATGTAAGTCATGAGAAAGAAATTCCTATGCCCTGAACAGTCTTTCTTACTTCTTCCAGAACTATTTGGACACAACTTTCCCACATCCTCCTGTATACTTTAAATCGCCTCTAGATTACTTATAGTATCTAACACAATGTGAATGCTAGGTAAATAGTTGTTATGCTGTATTGCTTTGGGAATATAGTGACAAGAAAAGGTCTGTACATGTTCAGTACAGACGTGATTTTTCCCTGAATATTTTCAATCTGCAGTTGGTTGAATACACAGATGTGGAATGTACACAGATGTGGAATGCCGAATGTATTTAATTTTTCCTCTTTCTACAGGACTTAGCTCGAGGTCAGTATTTCTAGTAAACATCTTCTAGTCCCTCAGTCTGATTTCTCTGCCCTTTGTTGTGCTCCCAAAATACTTTGCGCACGCCTTCTCAGAAGTATTTTAGTGTGTCTGAATTTCATTCCACAACTAGGAAAGCCAAAATATATAACTATGCTATACTTCAATTTATAAGTTAAGATTTCATTGTCCCAAGGCTACCGACACTAAAAATGTCAGCCACTTGGAGGTTCAACCTCATTCTTTTGGCATGAAGGCTGAGTTTTAGGGACCTTCCATGGTGCTAAAGCTTGGCCAGGATGTGGACCTGTGAGGCACAACATGTTCTCAGCATTGTCTCTCAAAGCCAACAAGCAGTGAACATTTATCATCCTACATTGTAGGTTGCATCATGACCCCTAAAAAGATATATTAAAATTTTAACTCTGGTACCTGTGAATGTGACCTTATTTTGAAATAGAATCTTTGCAGGTGTAATCCAGTTCAAAGGGGGCTATGCTAGATGAGGGTAGACCCTAAATTGAATGACTGGTGTCTCTGCTAGGGGAGAGAGATTTGAGGACACAGAAGAGACAGAGGAAAGAAAATCAAAAATCTTTGGAAGGAGCTTGACCTAGCCAACACCTTGAATTAGAACTTCTGGCCTCTAGATCCACAATAATAAGATTCAGTTGTCTTAAGCAAGCCAGGGTGTGGTACTTTGTTGAGGCAACCCTAAGAAACTAGTCTGTCCCATCGTCTGCATAGTGCTTCCAGGCCCCTGATGTCTTGCTAAGGAGTCTTTTTGATTCCACGGGTTCTATGGAGATTTACTACATAGGGTTTCACTGTCTCTCTTCTCTCCTCCTTCATTTTACTTCATTTTGGGAAAAGTATTTAAAAAAAAATCATGTCCTGCCACGTGATTAACGTACTTTCCCACAGCTCATAATTTACTTGATTATTTTGACTTCGCATCTCTAGTGGCCATCCCATAGTGTGTATTTAACAAATGAGTCTGGTCAACAACGTGTCTGGAGGAGCGAAGAAGGAGCAGAAATTCTCCAGCATCTGTGTATCAACACTCTTTGTGTTACCAGAATTTCTGGAAAAGCACTTACTGGAATTAAGCAAAAAAATTTGTTTAAATAAGTGAATTGGGAAAACTGAGAAAAAGTGTGCATTGTAATCGTGCTATCGACTTGCTGTTGTTCAACAATTTAAGTAGGACTCTTTATAGCCCTAACCATGTTTTCTTATTTCCTTATGAGGCAAATTTTTGACAGTTTTAATGATCAGACAGCATGAGTTCCCCCGTCTATTCAAAATATAGTCAGATGCACACAGAAAATATGTCTTCTTAATTTTTGATAGTATTCTGATTTTTTAGGCCTTCACCTACTGGATAGTGAGGAAAAAAACAGCTATATTTTTGCCTAGTGTGTAAAAAGTCTGTTTATGTAAATTGCTCCACGTGTAGCTGACTCGAATCAAATGCTCAGTCTTTTGAAATTCCATCTGTATGCCCATTGTAATCATTTTCAAAGGATTGCTAACTTGGCCTAAGACACAGAAATGAGTCTGGGGTTGTGGCACATGCCTGTAATCCCAGCACTCTGGGAAGCTGAGACTGGAGGATCACCAGTTCAAGCCCAGCCTGGGTAATTTAGTATTTAGCTAGACGCTGTTTCAAAATAAAAAACAAAAAACTAAGGGGAATGTAGCACAGGGTGAGTTCCCTGTGTGAAAATCAGAAATAAAACAAAACAGAAAACCAACCCCTCCCCAAATGTGTTCTCTCGGGTTTAGAGCTGGAAATCTGAAATTAAGGTGCTGTTTGCAGAGTCCTGTTCCATCTGAAACTTTTAGTGAGTCCTTCTTTGCTTCCTCATAGCTTTTTGCTGCTTACTAGCCATCTTGGGTAGTGCTTAGTTTGCATTTTCATAGCCCTAATGTGTGCCTTTGCCATGATGTGGCTTTTCCCAGTGAGTCTGCATACGATCACATGCAGCTCCCACCATACTCCAACATGAGTCATCTTAACTAATTATGCTACAACCAAGGTAACATTCTGAAGAACTGGGGGCTAGGACTTTAATGTATTTTGAGAGGGCGTAATTCAAACCATGGACAACCACCTCTTCTTAAAGATAGCATCAAGGTTTGTGAAGAAGGGTGATGATTACCTACCTAATCCATGAGTTGCTGTTTTCTGCTGGTCTCTGCTGAGGGGCTGCTGGCCTAAGTTGCTTCTAAGAGTCATGGCTGAGGTGCAGCTGGTCCATTGTTGTTCTAGCAGTGTTCACTGTCACCAGTGACAGTGGTGTATCCATGTCCATTCTCTCTCTGCCCAATCAATTCTCCCCTGATTTCCTAGTTTTCTTTTGGGGGCAGGTGGGAAACTTGCACTCCATCCCCATTATCAGGGATTGAGAGCCTTTCAGGGGGGCTCAATCTAGCTTTTCTTCTGCCTAAAGGTGATGAGCCATTCAGATTTCACTACTGTTGCCACCCCTAGATAAGGGGTAAAGCATATACAGCCATAAACAGGAGGCAGAGTGAAAACCTCTCAGCTCTAAGGCCTTTCTATACCTAATCATAGATTTCGACAACTTTCCCTTCCCCAAGGTTACCTGAGATGAGAGAAGGGGCAGAAAATAATAATGAAGGATTCTGAAGCCTGACTTCCTTGGCTACCTCTGTGTTCCATCTTTTTTTCTCCGCTATTCCTTGGGCTAAAAGAGGTTGGACCATTTCTTTTCCTTGGTGTCAAATGAGCTTCCACCTTAGGAAAATCAACCTTATTGTCAGCTCATCCTGGAAGAAGGGGAGTGCCCTTTCCATTTGGGGAGGAATTCTGTGATTTGCATTTTCTAGACATGGGTTTTGGTACCAGAATCATATCTCAAAAATATTATCTTACCCACTAATAACTTGGGTTATATGTAATAATTGAAATACTCGGCTTCATAGCTAGACTGTCTGCGTTCAAATCCCACTGCTGATACTGAAATTGGCAAAGTTAATTTTAATGAGTTTCTGGTTTTGCAAATAGGAATAATAACAATACCTCCCTTGAGGGTTATGATAATTAAAAGAAGTGATAATATTTTCCAAAGCACCTGACACATAAGTGATTGTCCCATGAGTGCTGGCCAGTATTGTGACTAGTAGTATTGACTGGGGATACCTACTTTGCTCTTATGCTATGCCTCTTACTTTTTTCGACCCAGCAAATTATAATCCCCTTTTTTCTCTCCCTCCCTCCCCCCCCCTTCCTTTCTGTAGTACTGGGGCCTTTCACATTGAGCTGTGTCCTAATTCCCCGCACCGCCTTAACATTTAGAGACAGGATCTCTGGAAATTGCTACATTGTCCAGCTGGACTCAGATTTTAGATCTTCCTATGACAGCCTTCCAAAGTAGCCTAGGATTATAGGCTTATGGCGTCACACCCAGCCGCAGCCCTCTTTTTGTGGCTTTTCACTTAGCAAGACATTGCCAGTCATACAGCTGTAGAGATCTTCAGTTTTGCCACAGGTACAGCTCACACTTGGATCACAAATTGCTAAGATGTCCGTGGCAGGTTTGCAGTCCGTCAGTGTGTGGTAGAGGACTGAGTAAGACCCAATGATTCAGTGTTGAATAAGCCTGACAGTAGTCAACTTTCTAAGCTAAAGAGGACAGATGGTCAGCCTCTTTAATGCTATAATAGGCATGACATCATTTACTTTTTTTTAATTCTTAAACAGTGCTTTTCTGGTATTTTGAATATAGAAAATGTATTGTGGGACAGTTTTCAACTTTCTGGGTAATGCATGTATCAATTTAAAGTCAGTATAATAGGAAACTTTATGAACAAGCTTTATCCTTCCTGGTAGAGAGGGGATGCTTTGATGTCTGATTTTTAATTCACACTGCTATGCGAAAACCCCCCTGATGATTTATTGATTTTTGAGAGTAAGAGCTCAGTTGAAAGAGAAAGTTCTATCAGGACAAAAGACTGCTGTAGCCGAATTTGTATTTGTCTTACTACTTTTGATAAAAGACTTTCACATTGTTTGTAATATTCCATGAGATTCCACCTAGCAATCATTTTATAGCATGTTTTAGAGAGAAATAGAGCCTATTTTTTGAGAGCTGTCTACCTTGGTGCTATTAAATGCTTATCGAAATATGGCTAAGACTGTCAGTTTTTTTCTGAAAATTACGGGGTTTGAAAATTACTCAAGTAGGAGTTAGTGAGGTTCTGCTCTACTTAACCCAAGTTTTTCCTACTACAGCTTAAAAGCCACTAGTTCTTGTTCTGTCTTCTTGACTAATGAGAATAATTGATTCCTATCTTCTTTTTACATTATCCATTTATGTATTTTGTCCATTAAGCTTTCCTTTTTAAAGTGGTGTTTTCAAGAAATGCCTTACAGATGATCTGTGAGTGGAAGTTCCTGGTTACAATAAGAAAAGATGAGTCATCTTATTTCTGGACCATTAAACTGCTTGGTGGAATTGAAATTAGGCAAACCGTTCTTTTCCATCTCTAACTTTAGTATGCCTATCAAATTGGGATAAAGTGCTTTTCATCTATTTCCTTACTCACTAATTACTTCTGCCTGTAGCCTGTGTCTTAGAATTTTAGAACAGGAAGGACTGAGACCATGGAGTCCAATCTCCTCATTTCAGGATGGTTAAGTTCTCTCCAGTCCTGCATTTTTCCATGTTCTCCTTCTCATTATTTATATGGAAATCAACATTTTAGCTTTCAAATCTTAGCTGAAATCTTAAGGTCATATCTTTAAAAAGACCTTGTTTGACTCTCCCATGTGGCAGAGTTCCCCTGTTACTACAGTTTCTTGATTTTCTGCATAGAACTAACCACACAAGTCACAGTGTGTTGCATTCTTACTTATTCATTTTCTACCTTTTTTGCTACAATGTGAAATTCATGACGGCAAGATTGGTGAGGTGATCCTCACTACTTGCATCGAGTGCCTCAGAAAGATGTCTGGTATTGGGTACATGCTTAATACAAGAGCTAAGAACAAAACTAACTTTCTTCTTGTTTAGTTGTACATGCACGCACACACACACACACACACACACACACACACACACCTGTCACATAAACCAACACCATTATTTGCCCCTGGTTCTCGATCTTGTGACTGCCACTGAGATTTTGCAGGTAGCATTGTACCCTCAGTCAACATATGAATTCTTAGGTGTGCTTTATGTGGAAGGGTTTAATACACTCATGTGAAAATTATTAGTTGTACGATCTGGAAGTGGAATGGTCACCATGTTTTCTTTTTCCAAAACTCAAGTGTAGATTCTGAAAATGAGAAAAGTATGGTAAGCTAAAGACCGATTTCAAGGTTTCAAGATAGTAGGTAGACCCGTTTGTGTAATAAGAGGACTCCAGCTATTTTGAGAACTTGGCTGCAAATGAGAAACAGCTTTGTGCCATAGCGTACCTGCAGTACAAGCTGGGACTCTTGTAGAGTTTTGGAAAAGTGCTGGTACCTTGGTTCTAACACTAGATCCACTGGATCAGAAGCTCCAGTGTTAGGTCCTGTTCATGTGTTTGTTTAAACATTTGTTGTTTGCCATTCTGCTGTATACTAGAGATTAGAAACTGGGAAAGGGTGGCCTTTAGTCTTGGGCAACCAAATTTGTGTGCAGGGTGTTGAGTATGTTTAAAAAACAAAACAAAACAATAAACCACTACCTATAGAGGCTACAAGAGTAAGCATGATAATTCTCCTGACTGAAGATATTTTGTAGGTAATCATAGATAGTGCTACTTTAGGCTACTGCCTGTATGTTTAGTTATAGAACAGTTAGGAAAATGATCCTGACTTATTTTAAATGTGGTCCATCTACATGTAATGCTGTGGGAATGATTGTTTTTCCTGGACCTGTGCCAGTTCAGCCCTCATGTAGATTTGTCACTTCCCTCTGCCCACTCACCATATGGATTCCTTCTTGTTTTAAGTTGGGGTTCAAGGCTTGTCTCCTTCAGCGAGCATTCCATAAACAGCCCCCTCAACTCTCCATCATCACTAGGTTTGTCAAACCACTCCCAACTCATTTAGGTAAAATGCAGTGTTTTATGCACATACTTCTGTGAGTTGCATATTGTCGCAATGTCTGTCTGCACGGCAGTTCAATAATTTTAATACAGAGTTCAAGGACCCAAGAGCATATGACCCAACTAACGAATGTTCATTAAATATTAGTTGACTAAGTGAGTGGCCAGGCCTGCTCCTTCCATATAAGCATTTTCGCAAGGGCAAGTTTAAAAAAAAGAGTGGGTGACGGTTTGTTGGCAGTTTGTTCCTGTGAAATAAAAATGAAATAGAGTTTTCTTTTTTCTTGTGGCTGATTTCCTTTCACAGGTTTCTTCACCAACTGGCTAGTGGCCAACTTTGTCAGAGCTGAAACATCAGACAGCTAGAAAAGAGGTTCTCAGTTGATAAATATTTGATTTACAAGGTATTGAGAGGTTTAAAGAAATGGAAGGGAGTTTGCCTAATGGGAGTTGTGTTTTAATATAGCAAAGAAGATCACCAATAACCAGGTCTGTTTTTCTTTGTAAAAGCCAGTGGGTACCTAACTTTATCAGCTTTGCTGTAGTATAGATAGGGTGGACTGAGCTGAAAACTAGGCAGAACTGAGGACCGGGACGCTTCTGGTGCCACAACAGAAACACAGCTGAAAGGAATATTCTTAGATTTTTCTTTTCTTCTTTTCTGTAACCTGTGATAAATATTGTATGTCTCAGCAGCATAGGGAAAAATGATTGATCCTTTCTCAGTGATATAGATACGTGGCTGTATATGTTATATGCAGAATGAATGATTGAGAGAGAATGTGGGGGGGGGAGAAGAGAGATGCAAGCTGCTACATATAGAATTGCCAATAGCAATCTATCAAAGGAATGTCAGGCATGCTAGAATAGATAGGGAATTTTATCTCTAATTTAATCATTGTTGCTTTTCCGTTATCAAATTTTGTTTCTTTTAAAATTTTACTTTTCATCCCCACCTCCTAAGTTCCAAAGAAATACACGATTAGGATCAAAAGAGACCAGCTTGAATCAAATGTTTAAGAAAATAATGTGCTGCCTTATATATATACCATGAATCTGTGTACAAAGATAATCCTACTGATCCGGCAATTTACTTTAAGAATGCTGTACTTTAAATTGCTTTTTCTTGATTCTCATTAGGAATCGTCCAGACTATTCATTCTCAGTAGGAGCAATATTGCTACTATGGGAGCAAAAATTTGCTCCCCTCCAAGGGGGGAAGAAAATATTGTTAGACATCATTATGGTTTATGGCTCTCCAGTGAGCCTTAATATGTAAACAGAGATCTTGGGTCTTTTTGTTTGTTCTCACCTTATAACAGGAAGTTTACCTACTGAAATTTTTTCTTAGCTAAATGTATTGTTTTGGAGGCTATTTAACCAAGTGAATTTACAAGGACTTTCTTTGTTGGAAACTTGATTTCAAGACTAACAGCTGAAAAAAAAAAGTGTGTGTAGGTTTACAGGTGTTAATCCTGATTCTTCATGGATTATTTACCTGTTAGTTTCCTCAAACTGTTAGAGAGACTGTGAGTGTGGGTGGAAGATTCTTATTAAAATTTTGGAAAGATATGCTAGCCTCTGATTATGAATACTGTACTGTAAAATTGTTGGAAGGTGGTAGGTAATATACTTAGATCTTTTTATGCAAACAGTGGAGATGGGTTTATGACTTCTAACCAGGATATTTATGATTTTCTGCCATATTATGAACATTATTCAGTATTTATTATGAAGTATCTTGTTATATTCATGGGTATTATACATGTTTATCTTGTCTTCCCATCTAAAATGAATACTCTGAAAAGGAAGAGATCATATAGAACCATAAAGCATTACAGGAAAAGGAAGGGAGCTCTTACTCTACAAAGCTAAAATTAACTTGTTATTTCATTTATTCACTCATCAAATATTTATTTCACACATTACATGGCAAGCACTGTGCTAGAAACTTGGAAAGGTCAAATGTAAATTCTCTTTCTTTTTTTCCTTGGATTGAACCAAGGACCTTGTGCACACTCGGAAAGGACTCTATCACTAATCTATACTCCCAATCCCCTTTTTATTGTAACATATGTGTAATGGTTGCATATTGTGTGAGTAGACCATGAACACTTCAATTTTTCATTGGTCTTTTAATTCCCTATTATAAAGATATTGTCGAAACATTCCTTCATACAAAGGTTAATCCATAAATTGTTATTTGTAGTTCAAATGTCTTAGAAGTGGGTTTATTAAACTCAAAAGTACAAGTTCTTTAAAATATTCTGACTTTAATGTTCTTTTATATTGCTCACCAGCAGATTTTATAAATTTGCACTCCTGGTAGCAATGTTTGACTCTGGCTATCTGACTATGTGCCTACTGGCATTGAGTAGTAGTATTGTGAAACTCTTTAGTTAACTTACTATAAAGGAGAAAAATATTGCTTAAAATCAAAAAAGATTGCAGCTTTTTAAAAGGAGATAACAAAATATTTAAATTATTCCAGGTTTTTTTTTCCCCAGAGGAACTCACAGAGGTGATAGAAGAGCAAGACAGGAAATTTCTGTTAGTTCAGTTTTTCTGTGCTGAAGGTGGGACACAGAGAATAGATTTTTATTTAGGGGAACATATCAGTGATTTGGGATGCCTTGAACTAATTAGGGGTGGAAACTAGTATAACATGAGGGAAGTTGAGTTCTGATGTAGGTAGAAGATTAGGGGTGGTGGTAGTGGTAGTAGAAGTGAACCTGAAGAGAGGAAATCTAAGAGGGGGCAGGGCAGTTAAAAAGAAGGACTCAGGATAATAGTGACTTGAAAACTGTCTCACCCTTGGCAAGTCTGTTTTTCCTATTCACAATGAGGAAGGAATACATTCTGTGTCTGTGGTGTGTGGTGTGCAGAAAGACATTTTGACTTGTGAAGTGGCAAGATGTCCCATCCATCCGCTGAACTCAGGGACCCAATGTGGAGTAAGATTTAGAAAGAATTATAAGTGATGCCGAAGAACTTCAAATGCATTAGGAAGGATTTAGACTTTCCTCTGTGAAGACTAAATTAGGTTATATTTCACTGATACTTAAAGTTGAACTTTTTATTAGTTATGAGGATGAACATCTTTTTCATATGGTTTTTAATTTTTTTTCTTGGCTCGGTCAATTTTTCTTCCTTGAATTGTCTATTCAGATTCTTTCCTACTGGCATTCACAGTTTGAATCAAAATGTGTATCTGAGCTACACTAGAATAGGACAAAGAAAGTTATCTCACAATAGGATCTAAGTAGGCTTTGAAATAATAAATAATATTCAGTCAATAACAAAATTCTAGATGGTCTTTCTTGAGGACAAGGGATAAAGACTACTTGTACTGTTGAAGGTCTCTGACAATGATTTGTTGAGGCATGTAAGAGGAAAGCTTTGATTCTTCTGAATGCTGCTTACCAGGAGAGATCTAGTAATAGCTTATGTATAGCTCAGTAGCAACATAAATTCCTTCTCTACTAATTTTTCTTTGTGTTAGTCGAACTTCTCCGGAGAAACATAACCAGTGGGATTTGTATGTAGTAAGACAGGGATTGGAAGACAGATATAAATAGATAGTAGATAGATAAATAAAGAGGGGATTTATTAGAGGAAACACCTCATGTGATTATGAAGGCCAAACCATCTCACCACAGTTTGTTTGAAAGCTGTAGACCCGGGGCTATTGATAGTGTGGATGAGTCCCAGGCCAACAGCCTCAGAATCGGGGAAGCTGATGGTATAATTGTCAGTCCAAGGCCAAATGCCTGAGAACCCAAGCACTGGTGTGAATCCCAGAGTGCAAAGGATTCTGACATCGGAGGTCAGGAAGAGGAGAGTGTCCCAGCTCCAGGAGGAAGAGGGAAGAAGTCTTTTTCTCTCCTTTATGTTTGATCTGGGCCCCACAGTATATTGAATGGTGCATGCCTAAAATGAAAGCAGATCTTCCACACTCAGTCCACTAACTGGTTTACCAATCCCCTCTGGAAACAATGAACGACACACCCAGAAGTAATGCTTTATTGGTTCTCTAGGTGTTCCTTAATCCAGGCAAACTGACACCTAAATTTACCCCTCCAGGAGCATGCTGTCTTAGTTCCAAATTGGACACTTCGGGTCAGAGGGAAAATACACATTTTCTCTGCAGGCTGAGAAATAACAAACATCTTTCTAGAGAGCAGGAGTGGAGGAAGAAGGACACCAAGACTGTCCCAGGGACCATGTCTGGGGGTATGCTGAAGTTTGCGTAGCCTGCACTTTTAAATGAGCATTGTTGGAGTTTTCCCAGGTACACCAGACTTCAGAGTTAAATGCTGGCTCCGAAGTTGGTCCCCTCTTTCCATGCTAGTGAGTGTTCAGTTTTCAGTGAAGTACACTTCACAAAAAAATAAATTCAAAGGTGACTTTGTTTAGTTTCCTATTTGAACACTATCAGAATATCCATGAAAAAAAGTCAATCTCAAAAGGACTTATCATCATAATAGCAATATTTTAAAAGTGATAAACTTCAAAAGCAGAATGAGCCTTTGTTTATTTTTCTGCTGGGACAGATAGTGTCCCACAGGATCTTCCTTTGGGAATCCTTGTCAGAGGATGAAAAGAACAAGGTTTATGTAGGCAGTGCCAGCTCCTATTCCCTTCAAAATGCCCCAAACAAACAAATAACGAAAAATGTTCTGTCTTCTGGTAGTTTGCCATGTGGATACAGTAAAATTCCAGTTGACCTGCTATTCACTGATCTATGTAAAAAGATGATAGAATTGTTTTTAAAGTTTATTTGATGAATGTGTTTCATTAAGATTCTGCATAAATGAGAAGAAGCTGAAGGAGGAGAATGTAGAGATCAGAGTGCCCTTGGCCCCCGATTATTGATGAATTGGTTATGACACTAGTCATGGTCCCAAGCTGGAGAAGAGGACCCCTGGGGACAAGTTTATTGTGTTTACTTGAATAAACTGGGTCTTGGAACCACAGTGGCATTGTTCGTAGCTTATTATTCTAAGGAGCAGGACATAACTAGGCAACCTGATTCAAATTGTCTTGTGGTCTCTGAGCAAATACTGATTTTATACTCCCTGCAACTGTGAGACAAATCTCACCTTTACTAGATGGGAACAGATTTAAAAGTACCAGTCACATTTGTAAACAATAAAATGGACTTCCACCACCTTCACCCTGAAGAACATGAGATCCAATTTCCTGATGACATATGTGGAGCTATGGAAATGTCGCATGGGTTTAGTCTCCCCACAGTGTGTCTACAGGTTGTGGTCTGGAACTTTCTTAACTCTCACCATCATCTCTATATTAGTTAGATTCTGACTTGCAAATGATGGAAACTCAGACTGCTGAGGCAGAAAAGAGCAAGCAAGAGAGAGAGAGAGAGAGAGAGATCGTGAACTTGGGAAACTATAAAAGGTCAAGCTAGAACCAACTTTAGGCCTGTCTTGAAAATATTCCTTTTGGAGGCTGAATGTAGTATCAGTGACATTAGAATTCCATACAAGGAGAGTGGAGAATGGTGGTTGAGCAAGGGAGATAAAAGAGGCACTGATACCTTAAAGGGCAGTGAATGGTTGCTGTAGTTTCATTGCATTTGTCTCCCAGAGGTCCCCCCGGCCATGGCACTACTGGGAGGTGATGGATCCTTTAGAAAGTGGGACCTAGTGGGTAGAAGTTAGGTCACTGGGGAGAAGCCTTTGAAGGGAGTTTTGGAATACCAGGTGCTTCCTCTCTTTCTTTGCTTATTGGCTGCCACGAGGCAAGCAGCTTTGGTCTACATGTGTTCCCGCCATGATGTACTGCCTCACCACAGACCTAAAAGCAACAAGCCAATTGACCACAGACTGGACCTTCTGAAACTATGAGCCAAAATAAACCTTTCCTCTTTTAAAGTGGGTTATCTCAGGTATCTTGTCATAGTGACAGAAAGCTAACATAATGGGGCATGGCCAAAACACCGCAATAGTCCAGTCCACAATTCTTCAGGCTTATTGAATAGACCATGAAATCTAGCTCCTTGCAAAGACTAAAGACATAGATCCAGTTGGAATAGGAATTAGCAGACTGAGCTTTCACTGGAAGTCCTACTGCTTTAAGCCTCAAGAAAACAATTTTTGGACAATCACCTTTTCTTGCCAGCATGTTGGAAAAGAGAAAGTTCACCTCTGGGAAATAGAATGTTGTCTACAAAGAAATACAGCTGTGAAATTCAATCACTTCTTGTAGGATAAATTCCTTTTTAGCTTTTTAGCCAGTTTAAAAGTTAACAGCCTGCTATCAACTTACTAGGATGTTGTCTGTGGAGAGAATTATCAAGGTTTTAGAGTCAGAGTTGGATCTAAGATAAATGAATACCCTTAATATGGTACCACTATCAGTAAAGAGTTGGGGTTTCTTAAGGCCATTTCTTCATTCTCTTGGACACTTTTTATTTGAGGGAGATAATCCACTTCCAAGACTTTAAAGTTAGTCATATATGGATAGATGCTACTCACATCTTTCTCTAGATGAGAATCATATTCTATAACCAAACTTTAACTCCTATCGACATGTCAAACCCATTATGTTTAAGGTTGAATTCATTACCTCAAGTCCTCTTCTACCTCCTGTGTTTTCCATCTTAGTTTCATATATTGTATGTCCTCACTGAGCCAATCCAAGCCATGAATTTGGAAGTCACTTTATATCTCGCTCAAGAGGATCCTGTTAAACTCCCTGTATCTCCTAGTTTGTCTTCTGCAGGATTCCCATTCACATATGCATTTACTTATTCAGGAAAACATTTCATGTGTGTAAATTTCAAACTTATTATGGAGCCATTTGTGTTTTAGATGTCGAGGATTCAATATTGAGCAAAAACAAAGGTTCAGCTGTCATAAAACCTTTATTTTAATGGGTAGAGAGAAACGATATATAAATATATGCAAATAGAACAGGTAAAGGGCAGAGGGCTTGCTGTGAGTGGGGAATTGCTGTTTTCTGAAGAAGAGTCGTGAAAGATTTTTTTTTTTTTAAATAGTATTTGGTCAGGGACTTCAAGGAAGCAAAGGAGCCAGCGATGTCAGTATTGGAATAAAATGAGATTAAGTATAGAGAATAGCAGGAAGTATAGAGGTAAATATATGTGCAAAGAGCAGCAAAGGGTCTCATAAATATATGTGTACAGAGCAGCAAAAGGTTCCTTGAGGTTGGAGTGGAAGGAACAGGGGATAGTGGGAGAAGATGAGCACAGAGGGGGTCATGGGGTAAAATGGATCATACTAGGGAGGACATTGTAAGATTTTGACTTCTGTGGAGTGAAATGAGAAGCCATTAGAGGGTTTCCAGCCAACAAATGAGTTCAGCTGGTATTTTAAAAGGAACCATCTGAAAACTGTGAACAGTCTATAGTTTGGGATTATTATGGACTGAACTGTGTCTTCCTCAAATTCATGTATAGAAACTCTACTCTACCCACTCCCATGCGACTGTATTTGGAGACAAAGTTTCTAAAGACATAATTAAGATTCAATAAGGGTGGTCTAATCTAACAGAGTGGGTATCCTAAGAAGAGGAAGAGACATTTGAAATCCTTTCCTCTTTTCTTTATCCATACTCCTCCATGCTACCATACAGCTATCCAAAATGGTAGGTTTAGATGAAAAAGCAAGATAAGAATCTTGATATTTCTGTTTTTGGGTCAGAACTTCCAGTCCTCGGTTCCTTGATACCCCAACTCTGTATGTATCCATCTCTGTGAACTGGCTAATTCTTACCTGAGTTGATATCTTCTTTCTTATAACTTGCAAACTGTAAAATGTAGTCCTTTCTAGACACTTCTCCCAGAACCACTATTTCAGTAGGCAAATGTGGAGCCAGGCATCTTGGTGATACAGTGAATCAGAGTGAAATTAAAAAATCTAAGAGGTATAAGAAATGAGATGTGGGGCACTGCAGTGAGTAGTAGTCAAGGAGATGAGGAGAAAACAACAAAGAAGATTGAGAAGGGGTGACCAGGGAAGTAGTTTCCCCTGAATATAAGAGAAGAAACCATTTCATGAAAGAAGAATTGGCAGACTGCGCCAATGCTGTTGATCTTTCCTTGAAGTTGAAACTGGTAAACAACCAGCAATGTAGAGATGACTGGTAACTCTGATGATCTGAAGGAAACTCTGATGATTTGAGTGAGACTGTGGGAAGAGGGGAGGCATTTTCATATGAAACACTTGCACTGCAACAGATCTTGTGTTGATAGGAACAGTTCGGTGGAGTGGTTGTGTACACTTGTAATGGCAGCACTCTGAGAGGCTGAGACAGGAGGGTCACAAGTTTAAGGCCAGCTCAGGCAATTTAATGCTTAGCAAGACTGTGTTAAAATATAAAACAGAAAGGTCTGGGGATGTAGCTCAGTGAGAAGACTCTGGGTTCAAACTCCAGTAGCACCCCTCAAAGAACAATCCAGTAAAGGAAGGAAGCTATCATGCTATACGTCGGGGAGAGATAATTGTTGAAGTGGCCTTTATAGGTGAGAGCTGCTCAAGTGTGGGTCTTAGTCTTAAAGAGGAGTACGGCAGCCTGAAGCACACTCCACGGACAGAGCTTGCCTGCAGATATATCTGCAGAATCCAGCTCCAACATCGCAAAGCAGGGCTTAGAAGAATGTGTTTGGAGTTAAAAGGCAAAAACCATATCTGGCTCAGCCAGTGAATATAACGTGGGCAGGGAGGACAAGAAAATCAGGGCTGTATGTCAGAGAGTGATCATAATGATGAATCTTGCAATCTCCTCTGGACAAGGAGGAGAGAAGAAAAGCAGGCAAGGGGCTGTTAAAAGAAGCAGACAGAATCGGGGCCCCCGTACACTGGGCAACTGATTGCCAATGTTCTGGACTTTACTGAAGGGCTCAGTGGGACCCGAGAGAGGTTGGAGGAAGGTTCCAGGCATGATAACAGTCTGATTTACTCTGTCTGTTTTCAAAATCATCATAAAGATCAACTAGATCGATCCTGTTGAAGAAAGTGAGCAGATCAACTTATTCAAGGGTATTTTAGTTTACTGTAAAGATCACAGAGAAGACAAATGTTCACCTATATATAAGCTGTTGTTAGGCATTGGAAAGCTCAAACATTTTCTAAGCTAAGAAAGTTAAAACTAAGAGATTTAATTCTAGTAATTTGTTTGATCAAATAATGTTTTAAGTATGTTTTCCAAAGTACATGAAGATCCTCATGTAGCCCTTCTCCTCTATAGCCTCCGTTCCTCCTTCTTTCCACTCTCTTGCGAACCCTTAACTCAAACATGTAAATGTCTACTGGAGAGCTTTAGGTATCAACTTGAGGCCGCACAGGAGGAAATCTCAGGCACCAGGCATTTTACCTCACTAAAATCATACTAGTAACTGACAGGCAACTCTGCCTGGCAGTGATTATAGCCTGTCAGAGTTCTCAGGCACTTGCATTTCACAAGGATGTATGAATTGCCCGGCTTGCATTTCTTAGTGGGGGCCCGCCCTACTGCAATATTTGTACAAAATGACAGTTTCGGGAGGTATGGGATCTTACCTAAGTGAAGAAATAAATAATAATCATAGTTATTCTTCACCATAGGATTACAAATGAAGCTGTAATTAATGAATTCCCAGAGTCAGGAAGGCTGCTAAAGCCATCAGCTCAAGTTTGGCTTGGAGTTGTTTGTTTTCTAGGCAGTAGAAGACCCCAGACCCACTTGGGGTGACAGGTAGTGGGTTTTCCTTTGTCTCTTTTTTTTTCTTTTTTAAACTAATTTTTTTTTATTTTGGTAAGATATACATAACATAAAATTTACCATTTTAACTTACTCATCCAGAATTCTCAAGGGTAAGCTGCCTCTTTTTAATCTATCCATACAATACAAAATTAAGAGCCAATTATACCACCATCAAATAGAGAAGGGCTTTTACAGGATAACTGGAGAGTGATATACAAGGTTTCTCAATCACCACAGCTAATTGCAAAGAGGAGTAAAGAATTTTTCATGAGTATCTGAACTATAATTAAACACAAATAATCAATGATGAATCTTCCGTTATTTTAGCCGTGTGTTCTTAGAGGCAACGAAACTTTTCTCCAGAGGAAATAGATTATTGCTCCCAGTAAGTCAAATGTGTACGAAGAAAAGGGCAGATAGTAAAATGAGAAATAAGAGAGTTAAGACTGTGGAAAAGTAGCTTGGAAGGATTTTTGAGTCAGGAAGACAAGCGAGAACTTTTGGGGACTAAATAGAGAGGAATTAAATATAAGAAAAGTTAAAAAAAAAAAAGACCCATAGCACTGGAGGGACAGATGGAGAAACAGGACTGAAAAGATGGTAGGTGGATCTAACGTGTGTTAGGAAGGGCAATCAAAAGAAAGTCCAGCTTGGACTTTATTACAGCTTTATTCACTCGGTGAGGACAAATTCAGCTTCTTCTACCCATGCTGACTAAATGAGCAAGTTTCACCCAGACTAGGCTCCCTCATTGTTGTGGAAGGGAAGATTCTGGAAGGAAGGTAGAACATTGCGGTAAAAATGGAAAAGGGTTCTAACCCTTTGCATTCATTGACTTATTCTCTAATTAAACATTTATTTGACATTTTCTAGATTCCAGGCAAAGATATTTCACATTTGTGAACAAGACCAACATAATTATGACTTTCATTTGGGCTTAAATTTTGGCTAAGGAAAAAGACAATAAACCCACAGTTAAATAAGAAAATACCAGGTCATGACACCTGTTATGAAGAAATTATTGGGAGTGATGGGATAGAGTATACATTTTCTTGCATGGGATGTATTACTGAACGCTTTTATCTTCCCTTCCTCCCTTTCTCTCTTCCTTTTTTCTTTCATTTACATACTTTATTGGGCCCAAATTATGTACCAGGCATAGCTATGTTATATTTTCATATAACTCAGCCCCCACCCAAGAGAAAAAGTAGTCAGTTGTGTGTAATAGGCCCACAAGAGATTGTTTCAAAGATTCAGTTGTTCACAAATTTAGACCATGTGGAATGAAGAACATAAGATATCAATAAAGGAAAGAAAAATATTAAGCATAATTAACAGAGAAACAGGTTAAAATTAGATGACAGTGAGCCTTATTGGCACAAATAATGACTATATCAGTATGGCACTTGAAATAGCAGGACGCCATCATTTATCTCACTTCTGTGTCTCATCTGTCTTGTAAATTTGGAGAAAGCAAGGCATTTTGCCAAAATTAGAAGCAATTCAAATTCCATGTATTAAGAATTTTGACTGAATCTTGTACATGTCTGTATTTGAGCTCTGACGGCTGGTAAGATAAAAGTTCCTTGTTAAACCTAGTTAAAAGAAAACCAGTTCTTGAGGTTAATAAGGGGGAGGGATGTGTATAGACTTAATTGTACGGCATCAGAAACAGATGAACTGTTGTGTTCTTAAGTGAAAGGGAAGACAAAGAAACTGAGTGGTAGGATACAGTTTTGGGACTGTCACCCTTGATCACAGAGTCTTAGCATGTTGGGTGACTAACAAGCTTGGGCTGATTTCCCCTGATAAAGAAATTGTTAATGACCTCAGCCAAACATTTTCCCTCTTAATTCTTGTGGCAGTAGCAGTGTACCTTTTTCAAGCCATGGTGACCCTGGAGTCATGCAGGCAAATGCAGATGCTGGACCTCTCATATGTAAGTGTTACAGTAGGATTTATCTAACCCAGCAGGACAGTGCAGGGGAGTCTCCCACAAAGGTTATGCAGGTTTGTAATAAAGATCAGCATTAAGTAGAAAAAGTCCCAGCAACACTAACACTTTGGGGAAGTTTAGGTTTATCATTGACTACAACCAATCTAAAATCCTAGTAAGAAACTGATGGGTGTCTTTGGGTGACGGGCTTATTCACAATTGACTTAGGCAGATGTTGCTACTGGTATTACCTTACATTTCAACATGCATGAATAAATTCTCTCAAACTAAGCGTATAAATACACATTCATGAAAGATCCCACACGACTCTTTATTTTTAGGAGATCACATAAAATATTTATATTCTTCTATCCTCTTAACCAATTACTTTCCTACGAAGAAATAATACATATAAAATGTGATTAAAAATTTACCTTGTAACAAATAACTTGCAATTAACGCCTTCACTTCCACATTTTTTCATTCTCAGTGTAGTTAGGCTGTGTTGGATAATAACTATCCTGTGTGAACTTTTCAAACTGAGAGTGCACCATATCAATGGTGGCAGGCAAGTCAAAACACGATGTAGATTTCGTATCAATCAGAATGTCAAATGATCTCATTAGAGCTTCAGGTCTATATGTGGGTGCATTTCAACTATTCTGCTTTTCCTCTGTGAAAGTTTAGCGAAGATTAAGTCATTTACCAGCGACATTTGGCTATGACAGCTGAATGGAGGCTTTGATGAAATGTGTCAGTCATCTTCCAGCAACTCTGCCTTGACAGTAGGCTATCGGAAGTAACCACTGTCACCCAGCTAGTGCCAATGTGGTTGGAATTCTTCTGACAGAACATTCGCTCTCTAAGTTTTGTCAGCTTGCTTATGAGCCTTTTTCTGCTGTAACTGTATTTGCCATTAAGATTAACTTTCTGATCATCATAGCCTGGAGGTTTTTTTTTTTTTTAAACAGCTTTGGGGAATAATAAATAGAAAAGATGTGCTTTAGAATTAATATAAAGAAATAATACACAAGTAGTACATCATTAAACAATGCATGTCACATCCTACCCTAGTTACATAATGTTTGGTTCCAAAATTTACTACCTATTCCTCTTTAGCTGAATTCTTAACATCAAATCCTGTTTC
This sequence comes from Hystrix cristata, assembly GCA_004026905.1. Lineage (NCBI taxonomy): Eukaryota > Metazoa > Chordata > Mammalia > Rodentia > Hystricidae > Hystrix > Hystrix cristata. The sequence goes on from PVJO010014047.1 coordinate 45,669, forward strand.
TGGTCCTGCCCCTCTCATAACCCTGCAGCAAATCCAAGTGTCTGCTGATGCTGGTACACAGCATAAATTCTAAACAGCTGTGTGGGGCCTATTTATGCAAAACAGAAAAATCTTGGCCTTCCAAGGGTCTCAGTAACAGATCATTCCAGGAAATATTCCAACTATTTCATTTACTAAGCTTCCAAAATCCACTATTCTTTCTCTGAGGGATTGGTGGGGATCAGATCCTAATGAAATCTAGAGTCTCCACGCGTATGTACACAGATAGCACGTAGCACAGTAAGAAGTTTAACACATAGAAAAGTGAATTTGAAGCAATGACCATCTGTTATTGAAACAGCGATGTTATGGAATCTTCAAATATGGGTTGTTTTTTTTTTTTTTTTGATACTGGGGGCTGAACTCAGGGCCTCGCACTTGCTAGGCAAGTGCTCTAACCACTGAGCTAAATCCCAACCCCCTCAAATATTTTCTTAAGCTCCAGGAAGCTCCTGTAACATTGTTATTTAAAAAAATCAGAGGAATTCTTAGCTGCATTTTTAGATAACAATTCAGTGAAGACTGAGTAGAATGATCTTTCATACTAAAATGGATTAGCCTAGCCATCATCACTATCAATTAAAAACAGACTTTCTAGTTTAAAACTATCCACTCAAATTAACTTGTGTTTTCCAAAACTGAATATTCATCTTGGGATTTTACACATTGATTTAAGAATTTAAATCAAGCTATTAAAACAGCTATGATGGACATCAAACCAGACAGTGGAAGAGTTGTTAAATATTTTGCTAAATACAAAGGAAATTTATTTTGGGTTAATTTGTTAGGGAGACATTTTACGTTAAAATTTTTGAGTTGGGTTTTGAGATCTTTTTTGTAGGTGAATTATCAAACAGCATTGATTTGGGATGGAAAAAGATATGTCAACAGACAATTAAAATAAAATTAGAGAAGGAGTATTATGAGAATTTGTGCCAAGTCCTCTGAGAGGGCTCCTCCCCTTCCATATGGGGATTTTGGCAGTGACAGAATCTGGATATGGGCAAATCTGCTGAAGTAACTGCAGTCAGGTCTGGAGATGAAAGAACTCTTGAAGTAGGAATTTAAAGCAGTCTTCCTAGCAGTCTTCATGTTGAACATGAAGGAGATAATGTGAAATAGGATAAAAAAAAGATATCATTAAGATTATTAAGAATTTACTCTGGTATTCTAATTGAAGTTAAAATTTCACCTAAAATTGAGTACAGTTATAACATTTAACACTCATGCAGTTCCTTGGACTTTTACAGTAATTTCCCGTTGTGTTAGCATTGCCTTAAAAAGTGATTTAGTTTTTAATGTATTCATTCATATGCCACTCATTCATTCATTCAACAGATGTGCTATATGTCAAATACTGTCGGGAGATGGAAACTCAAAGATAAATAAGATATTACTCTAGTGTTTCCAGGATTGTAGCCTTGTTAGACCGTGAACATCTTGGAAGTCAAAGGTATTGGTAGCATATAAAATACTATCTCTTGAATGAATATTTGAATGTATGTTTTGATCAGGTTGGCAAATAGATTCTTTTACCAAACAAGTTTACGCCTAGTTTTAGATTCAGAAGCCCTTGTCTGAGGTCCTAGCATGGATGTACCAGTAAGATACCAGAAGATTTACTTATCTTTTCTAGTCTCAGTGTTCCCATCTCAGAGGTGTGTTGTATCGAGGGTGATTATGAAAATTCTTTCTGCTCTAAAGTACTATTTAAGTGTTAGTAATATTATAAAGAAGAATCCAGTGTTTTACACTGCAGTGCAACATTTCAGGGGAAGTAGCCTGATAGTACATCAGTATATCCTTTCCAGAATGGATGAATCAAAAGTGCTACTTGTAGTAGGATGCCAGTTATCCTGGGAGAAACTGCATCAGTGATAAGAGTCAGAGGTGAAAACAAAAGGCTTCAGATAGAAGGACCTACTCAAGGTCACTGGAAGTGCTGTGACTTGGTAGCTCAGGTCCTGTGTAGCTAACTAAGGTTTAGTATTTCTGATTGCAACAAGGTAAGCTTGCCTCACTGCCAGTGAATGGTCCCAGGAGTTACTCCTTGATGTATGAATCCTGGTCCTGGTATTCTTAGCTCCATTGAATGGGGGCTAATGACTGGATGGCAATATCCATAATATTGCTAAAAATATGTGAACACAGAAGTAATTGTAACGAGGTGGTGCTTGTAAGTAGAGGCTAGATTGCCTGAATGATAATTATTCTATTACTATTACTGCCATTGCCACCAAACAGCTGTATGTTGACAGTTCGGGAAACATTCTCCGTGGTTTCTACTAATTCTCATGCAAAACTTATAAAGCACTTACTCTCAAATAATCGCACATTTAAAAGCATCAGATGCGTGGTGGCTTGTCTCAGGCCATGTTGTAAATCAGTCTACTCAGCTCGGATCCCCTCTGGTTCACCTGAGATGCTGCCTCTCTTTCCTCCAAACCCAAGATGTGGGAATCTTGCAGTGTGGACTCAGGGGACAGACACTGTCCCTGGCTCTCCATAGTATTTGATACAGGATGCTTTGAGTTGTTGTTTTACTTCTGTGTTTTCTCCCCTATGAAGTGGAAACTCTGCGAGTAGTAAAAATACAGTCTTACTCTCCTTTTTCATTCCCTGCAGGTCTAAGAGCAGTAAAGACACCCAGCAGGCTGCATAAATAATACTGTAATCAGAATCTATGAAAAGTTGGTTTTCCATTCAAATAGCTTACTTGTAGACTGCTGGACCATCTTCCTTCTCTCTCTTGCTCTCTCTCTCTTTTTCTCTCTCACACACAGAGAGCCAAACTCGCTTCCTTCCCATACTTCTGCTGCCAGAACATTCCACTATATCCCATAGCCCCATAATTTTAGGGCAGGCTCCTTTCCGACCGTGCCTTTTTTTTTTTTCTTGTACTGGGGATTGACCATGCCTTTTTGTTGATGTGCTTTCCCAGGACGGAGATCCTCTTTTCTAGAAATGTAGCACATAGCACTTTTAATCAGCAATACATTTTTTTCATTTTTGTTTGCTTCTTCATTTTTCAAACTTTAATACTTGACTCAGTGTGTTGAAAGAAAGGGAAGAAAGAGGGAGAACAAAATACGTAGAGGCAGGATGAGTAAAGAAAAATATTAAGTAATTGTTGGACTTTAAACTGTTTTTTCTTTTTTTTTTTTGCTCTAGCACAAGTATTACCTGAAACAACTAGGCTGTAATTTATTAATCAAATGGAAACTTTGTTGAGGTCAGACTGGAGTACGAAGGTGCGTCTGGAAGTGTAAGATCTCTCTGGCTCTTTGTTAAGCTTTTTCTCACCTGGTCTGTTTTTTTCAGCCCTTGCTTGCTGCTTCCAAGAGTGGGCAGCTGAAACTGATCATGCTGTAAGTTTCTGGCTGCAAAAAATGTCTGCCCATAGTTGTCAAGCAGCAGGGTATAACATATTTCAAACTGTCTGGGTCTACTCATCCTGGCTCCAGTGAACTGTCAGCTTCTTAGTGGGGCAACGGGCATACGAAATTTGAAAAAGCTTCCTTTTTGGTTCGACTCTCTCTACCTATCTTTGCTTGAAGACTTGCTGGCTTAGTGGCTCAGAGCAGGGTCTTTGGATTCAGTAACTTCTGGATTCAAAACTTGATGCTACTCTTTGTTGACTCCATAATTTTGAAAGAATTGCATCATCTCTCTGATCATCTTGTTCTCTCTTTTGAAAAGTATAAATGATACTTTCTCAAATATATAGGCACACTCACTTTTATTGAAATATGTGTGAAACATGTACATTGAAAACTAACAAATACTGATAAAAGAAATGAAAGAAGATGTATGTGGAAAATATATTCGTAGATTGGAAGACATAACATAGTTAAGAGTAATTCTTCACAAGTTGATCTGTAGAGAAAATCTGATAACAAAAAGACTCAGTGTGAGTGTTTTTTAAGAAAATGTCAAATTGGT
>PVJO010014048.1:0-49638 GCA_004026905.1 Hystrix cristata
TCTGACCAGCTAATAACTACCTGACGCCAACACCAGGGTGGGGGCAGAGAAAGGGAGCAGGGGAAGTGGGGCATAAATCACTCCCAGACAGGCCTGATGAGGTATTTGTGTTAGGCATACACACACACACACACACACACACACACACACACACACACCCCAGACACACATGCAATAAAAACACTCAGTTCCGTATCATGAAAACTCGCCCCACACACATAGAACAAATAGCATGAACACAGAACCTGAACTCTCTCACATATAATGTATTTCAATCTACAAGACACAGGACATCCACATAGGTACACACACAGACACACAGACACACAATGTGCAGAACACATCCTTCCTATACACTCCAGGCTTTCACACACAAAACCCAGCTGTCAACACCCGGACACACCCATGCAGCCAAGCCACACAGAACACTCCCCACAACCAGCTCAGGGCACACATGTAGTACACATAACATGTGCACACATTTCACTCACACAGACAATACCTACACATGTACCATATGCAGAAATAATAGCAAAACCACAGATGGATACCTAAAACCACAAACAGCATTCAGAGAGGTGTATGTATAAATACGTGCCCAGCGGACACTGGTAGAACCAGGGGTATAACATGGAAACGAACATGTACACACAAGCCCAACACCACTGTGTGTAACATACGTCACACTTAGAGCCACACACTCTTAAGGGATTGCCCTAACACAAGATCTTGGCCATACATGTATGCATGTTCAAACTTTGCTAACACTTTAAAAAATTATGACGTAAGATATCTACTCCAACATCAACCACAAATACAACAACTAATCGAAGGGACAGGCAAGCACTACTCTGTAACTGTCAAATTAAAAAATAATCACCTACAAATAAGTTAATGTATCGTGGGACTCTCTTGAATTTTGCGGATCTTGTTTCACTCTGAGAAAGGCAGAGAGTCAGCTCTTAGACCAGTTGAGGTAGATCCTCTTCTTTCACTCATCTCTGGCTGAAGGAGGAGCAGGGCAGGAGGGAGGTCACCCCAGGGCTCCTAGCTGGGCTCAGGAGCAGGAGACTTGGGTTATGGTCCTATGTGATGGCAGCCTCCTGCGTGACCTGGCGTGGGAAACTCAATTTTTTCATCTGTAAAATGGGTTTGAACCTACCTCAAAGGATTTAGTCATAAAAACTACAGGATATAATCTGAATGTGAACTGTGGATTTGACATCCTCACTTTCCTCAGCAGAGGCCTAGAACAACCCAACAAAGACACCCAGTTTTATTTTGACTTCTTCCCTTGCTTTTTCTCCCAAAAATAGTTCTGAGCAGCATGAATGACTGGTCTAACTGGGGTTGTCTGCAAAGAAGGGCTGTTGCTTATTTTACCATACCCCTTAAATCTTTATTGTAAAGTTCCGGAACCTGTGTCAAGTGATTTACCTGTATTATCTCATTTAACCTTCGCAATGATCCTTTAACCTGGGCTCTGTTATGATCCTCATCTTACAGGTGAGAATATGGGGTGTGTTTTGGTCAGGAGCCTTGCCCGCCATATCACCAGTTAGTGACTTGGGGAACCAGGAGCCCATCGTACTCCAGGAGGTGTCGAGGGCTGTATTTCTCCCTACAAACCCTGCCTGAAGCTTCTACCTGGTCGACAGTGGAGGACTTTCAAGTCAGGACCCGTGTCCTGTTCCGCTAGTACCTTCTCTGCTGAGACTCAGGAGCTGGAAACAACACAGTGCCGTGGGCCACCCAGAGTGTTCTTTGCTTCTCACTTGGTACACAGTCTGTGTTTCGGTTTTCAGCATGCTCAATTTTTCTAAGCCCCACTTGCTTCCTTTATAAGCCTTACTTTTCTCAACAGTCGTGAACTAAGTAAAACAACCCAACAAAATGACACCAGGTGGCAGGTCTTCCTGTAATTACACCCTTGTCCCTACTGTGCACTCTCTGTGATTGGTGACTTGGGGTCAACCCACATCCAGTATTTCTGAGATAATATCAGAGACCCATGTGGGCATAAGGGCTCCCTTTTTAGGCATTTAATTTTACACTGAGCCATGGCTGGTAGTGCTGGAGAAATAAGAGCTGAGTTTAAAATTCTTCCTCTGTCTTTCTGGGTAACCTTGCACCTGTTACTTAAGTTTTTTGCATCCCACTTTATTTCTATGTCAAGTGAGGTTTAACCACAGCACATGGGCTTACAGAGGATGTCATGTGGTCTGAATGAACTAACATTTGCAGAATTTAGAATAGAAGCTGGAACACAAGATTTGGCTATCCTCATCCCAACATGGACCTGTAGCTCTTTCTACAGTTCCCACTTTAGTATGCTTTTTGGTTCATATTTCAAATTGTTCATGTTTGGGTCACTGCTCTGGCCCAAGAAGGCCCTTGCTGCAGCCATCTTCATTTCCTTGGTCTTCATCCCTGACATCACATCAAGCTCACAGAATGTTCTCTGTGGAGCTGTCCTGGCCCCTTTGAGTTCAGGGTGATGGACCAGATGCAAATTCTGGCATTAGAGGTGCACATTTATCTGCTTCTGGTGATGGACAGGGGGTGTCAGGAGTGGCGTGTTTGATTTTTGGGACAAGGTATACAGGAACCTGTTGGGGATCTAAGTGTATGCCATTTCGGTGGCTTCCTGAAGTTCCTTTCCGCTCTGCTCCCACCAGGGGACTTCAATTTCCAGTCTCCTTGCTTTTTCTGAGCTACCAGCTTCTCTTCTCTTTCGTTTACAAAATCCTTCCACCAACTTTGATATATCATGCTATATTTTGTCACAACAAGCCTCGTGTTTAAATTACTGTGTAATCCAAAGATTTAGAAACCTCCATTTCTTGCTATGATAACATTAGATCTTATCCAAGTACACCTTGGGTAGAAAATTCACGGTGTTCTCTGTCACTCCCTGTACCACCTGGTCTTCAGGGAGAACTAATTTGCTTTGATGAGAAAGTGCAGGCACCACTGCCTTGGGAGCAACTTCAGAACATGCATGTGCATGTGTAAGCGAGAATGTATGTGTCTGTGTGTATGTATGTAAGAGTGTGGATGTGTACACAACATCATTCAAAACCAGTGTGATATTGGCAACTTGGTGTGCTTCAGTTTTATAGGTTTTGCTCCCAAAGGGAAAAAAAACCAAAAAACAAACAAACCAACTTTCCCCACCCCAGGAGAGCACGCGAGAGTCCAGGAACCTGGTTTCCCAGTAGCGGATTGTCCACTACTGACCTTTATTTATGTGTTTTTCATTTTCTTAACACTAGCTCTATAGTCCATGTCTTTGTCACGGCCCCTTTTGTGATGAACTCCCATTTTTAGAAACCCTCTACATGTGCTGATACCCATTATTTCAAAATTGCATTCACTCTGGGACCACCTTGGAGTAGTCAAGAATATTAGAAAATCTGCAGGGTGTGTTGGCACATACCTGTAATCCCAGCCCTCTGGGAGGCTGAGGGAAGAGATCACAAATGTGAGCCCGGCCTGGGCAACTTAGTGGCTCAGTAAGACCCTACCTCAAAGTAAAACACAAAGGACAAAAGGCTGGGGAGGTAGTTCAACACGAACTCACACCCTGGCTTCTCCCTTCAATACCAAAACAACAACAACAACAACAACAACCCAAATAAAATTAGAGAATCTATATAAATATTAAGGATTATTAAAAATAGACATCATACTCAAAGATAGAGAAAGTCATCATCTTTCTGTGTGTCTCAGTTTCTTCATCTGTGAAATAGAGACAATGTTGACATCCATCAGTCATTGTGAGCACTGAGTGGGAGGAGCTAGTTACACTGGGGCTACATCAGGAGCCAGGCTGAAAAGTGCTTTGGAAGAAGGACAGGAAGTTTGAAATTGCATATTACGGAATATGAGGAATGCTGTTCACTCACTCATGAATTCTGTCATTCAACTTCTATTCCCGGAATGGTAATGATTAATAAGTTCCTGTGCTTTTCAAGCATGCAGCACACATTAATCATATAGTGACGCATAAAAATATATTTTGATAGCGTGCAGGATTTGAGGGGAGTTGGTGTCGGGGAAGGTTTCCTTGAAGAAGCAACTGTAGTACCGAGATGTGAAGGTGGGTAGGTGAAGGAATGGAGGAATCCGCTCCTTCCTAGATAGAGCGAATAGTATTCATTAGAGTGTGTGAGCAGAAAGGGAGCATCACTCTTTCTCACATACAAAGATTGGGGAAGCATGGAGGCTGTAACGGTGTTCAGAGGTTATAGGGGCTAAGGTTTGAGAAGTAGTGGGGGCCAGACCAAGCAGGACTTTGTGAGATGTTGTGAGACTTGGGCTTTTTCCTTAAAAGCAGCTGGACACATTTGAAGGGTGTCCAGCTGCAGAATGGCGAGCTTATGTCTCTTTGTTGCTGAGAATGAATCAGAGCACGGTGAGTGGGGAAGAGCGAAGTCAGTCAGGAGGTGACTGCGGTGGCCCAGGTGAGACAGGTGGTTCCATCGCGGGCCATGATGGTAGAGCCAGGAGATCAAGTCGGCAATGTTGGGCCAGACACTGAGGTGGTGGGGAAGGAGAGGGAAGATACCAAGGGTGATGCTTCAGTCTGCTAGCATAGTGGGAGAATGACGGGGAAGATGGAGAACCAGAGAAACATTGTCCAGCCTTGTGGAGATAGACCTTTCTTTTTCTGTGGTGTCCCACAGAAATCCATTTTGTCTCCCTGTATATGTGTCTCTCTTTTGATGTCCTTTGTACATAGGAGGCTCACAGGAAGGGTTTAGCAGTGACGTACAGTAGTATAATGACAGACACCTTGGACACCAGCCACTTCACCCTTCATATTATGAACACGCCTGTGACTGGTGGCCCTGGAGTGAGGGAGCACAGATCTTAGCTTCCCCCTCTTGGCCCTGGGTTCTCTCCATTGCTTCTGTTGATACGTGTCCATCAACTAAACAAATGGCATGTAAGACGTGCCATCTACCCAGCCCTCTTTGTTCAGAACCCCTCAATATTTACTGCATGGCAAATAAAGGCTTTTTCTGATGTAGTGATACCTGTCTTATGGGATGTTCACAACAATTGATGTGAAGCATGAGTGAAATGCTCGTTTCCTAAAGAAAGCGGAGATTATTATTAGTTTTGTCACCTGGGCAACGAGCTCCAGCTAGGATGGCTTTCACTCCCAAGATTTTCAGATTTCATTCACGATACAAATCCAGGGGTGTTTCTTAAATGTACAGCCCTCCAGCGCTTCTCCTGGGCCCTTGCCTGGAGACTGGATATATACATGGCCAAGGAACTTGAATTTAATAAGCTCTGAACTGATTCTCATTATCAGAGAAGTTGGGGAAACAGCCTGTTTCTAGATGGAAGCAGTCTCTCTCCTTTGATGTAGGTGAATCAAAAGTATGTAGGTACTTCATATATTTTTACTTCTCGTTATTATTATTATAATGCACGAGGTATGATCAAACTGTATGGTGAATAGTTAAATTTTAAAAAAAACTATTACAGTGAAAGACACATTGCCATCAATCTCTCTCAAAATACTCCTCCTTGGTTTGAACGTATTATTGCCTCTCTTTTCTGAAGCAAGTATGAAAGTCCTCTTTCATGACTGTCTTTGTGAGGTATGATCAAAAATATGGTGAATGCTGTCGTTGAGTGCAATCCAACAGAAAGTCAGGCTCATAAAAACATTACGGTGTGTCCTCATCCATCTGATACACTGGATTTGTCACTGGACTACTTCGGGTTCTTCCACAAAGTCAGAAGTACTCCCAGTAGGTAAATGTTTTTAACCAATTCAGAACACTGAAGCAGCCATATTAGTGCAACTAAAGACACTCATAAGAGGACCTTCCGGAACTGCTCCAGAAAGTGGCAGGAAGTATGGCATAAGTGTGTTTGATGCAAGGGGGAGTATTTTGAGGATGAATGGCAGTGTATCTTTTCCCGTAGAAACTTTTTAAATTTAACCATTCACTGGATTTTTTGATCACACAACATACACGTCTCCATCTCTGCTGAAAACAGCCATTGCGTTTGGAGTACTCGTCAGGTACCAGACAGGAAGTGAAGAAATTCACATACGTTATCTCACCTGATTCTTGACACTTCAGTCAGGTGCTGATTAAGAAAAGAAAAACAGCTGCTCTCCCTTGTACCTTTAGCATGTGCCAGGCGTGAAGCAAGACACTGCTCACGTATCATCTCCTTCGGTCCTCACAGCGGCTCTTCAGGACCTGAATTAGGTTGCCTGTTTTGCTAAAGAGGTAGCTGGGTACAGCAAAGCAAAGTGACTTTTCCAGAGACACACACATCCTGAAGGTGCGAGAGAAAAAAAATGAAGGGGTTGATCAAAAGCAGATGGCAAGAACGAGATAAACTTCCCAGCTTCTGCAGGAGAATATAACTTCTTATAAGCTGCCACCACTCATGGTAACATCATAGAATATCCCCACCCAGAGGCAGCAACCAAACAGAGACAATTTATGGCTTTTCTTCTTGCCTTGTATGAGGTGGAGACAGCTGCGGCATCCATCTGAGCCCCTGGGAGGGAAGTGGAAGAGAAGAAAACCTCCACACACTCTTCTGTTGATCAGTGTTCAAACCGGGAAGAGAGAAAGAATGGCCTTTACAAGTATGTGGGGTCAAGATCTACCTGCACCAGAAACTGGGGATGCATTTAAGAGCTCGGGTATGTACAGAAATTCTTCATATGCTTTGAGGGTTTCTAGTTAATGAACCATTTTTAATCAAATATTTACTAACCATATAAAAACATAAATTGGATGCAGATTCTCAAAGACCCTCAAAGACCAAAGGGGAAGGGTCAACCAGAAGTCTCTTTTTAGTGTAAGAAGATGAATATAAGAGAAAAACAAGCAATGTTCTCTCCCCTAAATTATTTTTTTGTTCATGTCACAAAGGGTTATGTGTGGCAGTAATGAAGCCTCAATAAAAACCTCAACTCTTCCTTCCACATTTTACCTCCTCCACCCCGGGCCCTTCTTCATGTTCGAGCCTCAGTATCCCCTGACCCCCAGGGAACCAGCCTTCCTTTTGAGGGAGGCAGAAGTGCTGTAAGATTATTCCATCTCATGAAGAAAAGCAATTTAAAACTACCAGTGTAGGCAGAATGTGAAATTTAGGAGACTTGTCAGTCCTGAATGAGCAAAGAGAATAATTGATCAGTGGCAACCTTCTCTTTAGAAACACTTCACATCCTAAAAGATACTCATCATTTACATATGAGCCGGCACTTTGGAGTTTCTGAGCACTTCATGCCCATTATCCTAGTGAGCCACCCACAAGTCTAGTGAGATGGATTAGCGGAGAGAGAGACTGAGAGAGGCCTCATACCTTATGCTGCTGCCTTCTCTGGACTCTGGGGCCCTTACTGGAAATTCATTGCTCCATTCGCTGGATAACGGGGCTACTCTAATCAAACCACCCTTCAGATTTCTGTTTGCGTGACTGAAAACTCCCATTTTTCATGGGAATATCTTCCCTGCCTTCAATCATCTCTGATGTGGGGTGGAAATGCAGAATGATTCCGTCAAATCGTAGAGCAGAAGCGTGGCAAGAAAAGTGCTTCTGGTTGAGAGACTCATTCTTCTGAAGCAGAGCCAGGTTCTGGGGGCTTCTTATATCACAGTCAAGGAGAAGAACTGTACCCATGAAGAGATCTCCAAGGTGACCAAGTTCCAGACTGCCTGTATAATTAGTCATCAGGTAGAACCACTGACTTCTCAGCAAGGAGCTCTCGTTCAAGTCAAACAGATGGTAAGTGTGTTGGGAAATAGTTCCTTCCAGGATTTCCCCTGCAGCTAGATCCTAAGAGCTAAGCAGACAGCTGAGTTCATCACGCCATCGCGTTGGCCTGTATTGATTGGCAAGCGAGGGATGTAGCTTGGGATGAGGCTCCAAGTCATGTTTGATGGACGAGTGGGCCAAGAAAACTCTGGAAGGTAGATATGGGGCATCAGGGGCGATGAGGTTAGCTGAGGGACTTGGAACCTTCAGACCTGGGGCCACTAAGATAAAACAAGATAGTGAACTCCTGTGGGGCAAAGTTCTGTTTTGTTTGCCTGGTGCACGGATGAAAAGCATGTAGGCACCACAGTGAGGTCAGGAGCAGCAGTGGAGATGGGAGGAGCCATCATGCACTGCCCCTTCATCTCTTGTGATTCTGTTTACCTATCACGGTCCTGTTTCCCCCTAACAGATACAGCCCAACTTTCTCCTTGGCCCACCGGACTTCATTGCAATATCCTTCTAGGGCGACCCAGCCCTCGTGGGCATCTCTAGCGTCTGATCAGGATCAACTCTCAGCAACAGATTTTGTCATTAAGTGCCAGTCAGAAAAGCCCTTAAAATGACATTGAGCTTTCGGCATTTTGCTGGTGGGGAGGGTGGCCGTGTCTCAGGGGTCCTCAGACTGTGTTTACACCTGCAGTCCTGGTTTAATTATAATAATGTCACCTTTCCCTCTTTTAGAGTGTCCCAATTTCAACTGTAAATTGTGAGTCTCTAGACTAACTGGGCAAGGTGGGTGGATAGAGCTAAGGGCTGTCCTCAGCCCCAGAGTGGACTGGTGAGGGAACTGGTCTGGGAACCAGTGCCCCTCTCCCAGGCCCAGGCTGCCTGCTCTTCATGCACTTTTCCTTACTTATTCATCTATTTACACCTCGCCTCATCCCACAGAAGATTTGAGGCCGTCACTCCCCTACAAAGTTTAATACCTTGTCGTTACCATTTACCACCTTCAAATCACAAAAGTTTAGAGCTTCCTCTCATAAAACCAACTTGGAAATGTGGTGTGCTTGTATATCAGGAACATATATTAATTCTGACCTCTCTGGGGATTTAAAAGTTTTTCCAGAAAAGCCATCATTTATTCTGGAGTTGTATGATGACTTTGGTCAGAAGCAAGAATGCTTTTAGTAATAATGTGGGTAGAAGGTTCTTCAGAAGCATTTGAGGTACCAGTTAGGAACACAGGGTGGGGAACTAGAATTTTTCTGCATTAAGTCCCAGCCTTATCACTTATAAGACATGTTACCTGGAGTATGTTTCATCACTGAACTGAACCTCGATTTTGTTATCTGCAAAATGGGGTGCCTAGTAATCATTGGCATTTATTAGATGTCGTGGTGGTTAATTAATTAATTATCAAGTTGCGTGGGAGCACCCAGCCGATTTGAGTTAGCATGGCTGTTGAAAAGGTATAAAATGAGAACAGGAGGGAAGGATTTCAGCTGATTCTCCCTGGAAGTGCTCGTTGCCACAGAATCTTCCTTGGAGGAACTTCGTTCTGGTTGCTTTTCTTAGAAGGCGCTTCAGCTGGGCTCTTCAAAGAAGTTCCGCTCTTTGCCTTGGCCAAGGATGGCTGCTGTTCTCCTTGGAGGTGCTCTAGTCTTCCCCTTCACCTTGGGTGTAGTCTCCTGACTTTCAGTGCAGACTCTTCACCTCCCAGCACTGGTCTTTCAGCTGGCACAGACTCTTGGGCTTTCTGGCTCAGACCCTCAGTCTTCCACTGCAGACTCCTCGGCCTCCTGATACGGACTTGTACTGGACATTCCTGTGGGCTCCAGGCCTTTGGCTGGATTCTCCAGATCTCTATCACATGCACAGATCTCTTGCTGTCTTCCACATTTGACTCTGTGGGCGAATATTGTAAGCTAATCTTGTAAATTTCTGTGTCCTGCATTAAATCTGACTCAGAGCTTGTGCAGTCTTTTGAGGAGCCTGCCCCAGCCCTGCAAGCTCTTGTAAGAACTAACTGATACAGGTGCATAGAGGGTACGTAGTTCTAGGAGTTAGCATCTGATAAGTAGTGTATCTTTTAACTCTTACAACAACCCAGTGAGATAGGATTTCCAGTTTACAGACAGGGAAATGGAGGCTCATTGAATTTCTTGCTTCAAGTCACACAGCAAGAAAGTGGAAGAGCTTGCATTTAAATCCAGGAAGTGTGTTTCTAGACCGACTGTTGTGCTGTCACTCTGCAATCAATGGAAATAACACCAGCGATAGTTATGACTAGTGTTTATTGAGAACCTACTAATGCACTTGCTCCTGGGATAATCACCTTCCATGCATTTGCCTATTTGATCCTCACACTGAATCTCTGAGCTATTCCTAGAATATGATAGTTACTCCAACACAGGCATTCCTTTAATGTCGCACCACATTTTCAGTTTATAAAGGGGGAAACTGAGGTTTGGGGTGGAGGGATGATCTGACTTCCCCGCACTGAACAGTGAGGAGCGGAAGTGAGGGTCAGAATCTGGATCCTATCTAGCATGGTACTGCTCCAGGAGGATGAGTGGGAAGCAGCCTTCTTCAGAGACAGGTGGCAGAGTGGCCTCGGGGTGGCGTGACCTGTCTCTGTAGCCTCCGTGCTTCTATCGCTCCTCTGTGCCAGCCCCTCCACCCCCTTCCTTATTGCTGACCTGTGCTGCTTAGAGCACCTGGCAGGCTTCTGGGATCTCTGTTACTCACGCATTTCAGGTCTGCCGGCGGCTGAATGAGTCCGGGCATCATCATTCATTTCTGGAAGTTTGCAGGGTACTGGCTGAAGAGTTAGGGGGACTGGACCACATATTCCTCATTCTCCAGCCTGAGTGTCTTCACACAGGGATCGCAGTATATCAAAAATAGCATGATAGAACAAGTCCCATCGTGCAAATGTTCAAGTCTGCTGGCTTCCTCTTTGCTATTGTTCTATTGGCGAAAGAAAGTCTGGTGGCCCATGCCAGCCTCAATGTAGCTAGGGACTATGAACACATGTGGGTGCCGGGTAGGGGAGAATCTGTGCCTAGTTTTGCAATCCTACTGGAATTTTCTGCTTCTCTCTATCGTCCCTACTACTTCCACTACTCATACTGCCGTCTTGTCTTGTCTGACTCTTCGTTTCTTCCTTTGCTTTAACCTAGTCTACTCTCTACTCAATGGTCAGAGTAGCTTTTGCAAACCATGAAACTTGCGTGCCATTCCCCTGCCTCAGACCCCTCCATGATTCCCCCTGGTTCTAGCCATCTGGACCAACAGGTTTCTCACAGCCACAGGATCCTGCATGAGGCCCTCTGCCTGTATTATCAGGCTCATCTCCCCTCCCCTTTCCTCCTCCCTTCTCCTCTGTGCCCTCCTGGGATCCGGGAGCATGTGTCCTTCTTGCCCTTGAAGTATTAATGATACCACTGGCTGCAGAGACTTTGCTGGGGCTCTTCTTCATGGGAGGCTTTTCTCCTGCCCTCACTTTGTTGACCCCGATTTGTCCTCCTTCAGGCCCAGAGCTGATGTCTCCTTAGAGCATTTCCTATGCCCCTGCCTGGGTCAGGTCCTGGTTACATGCCATCACCATCCCGTGTACTTTCCCTCTGAAGCAGGTAGCCATGTGGGTGGGTGTTCAGTCAGGTTTCCCTCCTTCGCTACATCTTCGAGTTCAAGGGGAAGGAAGGTGTCTTTTTCGCTTGCTGTAGGATCCGTGAAGCCTAGTGCAGGATCTGGTATGCAGTTGGTGTCCACTTGTTTGTCCTTTGAGGAAGAACATTACCTCCTATGTGGCCCCCTCACCTTCCTCTTGCCGCTCCTCTGTGCTTGTGTAGAATTTGTCAGCAAGAGAGCTGAGAATTTGTCCTGAATTTTAAACAACATTTGATTCCAAAATGGGGAGATTTAGCAGACAAAGCTCTTTCCTTCATCTTTTTTTTTTTTTTTCTTTTTTTAAACTAAAGCTGAGATACTGCTCACCCTCTGGGGACACTCCCACCTCCCTTCTCCCAGCAAAATGGGCGCTGTGAACTGCTCTCTCAGAAATCTTGTGAAAAGGGCAGGGTATTGGAATTTGAGACAAAGGGAAGAAAAATGAGCTGGCTTGAAAAGTCTGCTGGCATCATAATGAGCGAGATTATTCTGGGAAATGCAGGAGTCTGCTGTACAGGCCCTGGTAAGAGGCAGTTTATAACCAGCCTCAGGCCAGACACATAGCCCACTCACACACACACACACACACATACACACACACACACACACACACACACACACACACACACACACAGACGTGGCCACGCAGCAGCCTCCCACGCTGGCTGTGGCCAAATTAGTCCTGGTATCAAATGGCTCATCAAATGGGAGCGGGGCAAGAAATCCAGGTGCTGAGTTGAGGTTACCTGGTGTCACCTGATGCCACCAAATTCAGAAGCTGGTCTCTAGCTTTCTTGCCGCTCAAACATATCCAATCTCGGGATCTACTTTATGGCCTTCGGAGAGAATTAGCTCAAGGAGCTGAAGTTCAGCCCTGCTGACGGTGTGCTGTGTGCTCTTGGACCTGTTATTCTCCTTGCCTCAGTCTCTTTCCCTTCAATAATATTTATTACTTTAATAAGTATATGCCAGGGGTTTGTGCATTGAATATGCTGCACCCTCACAATGATTTTATATGGTAGGTATTATTATTTTGTATTATTATTTTCATTTTTAAGTATTGATAGTGAAGCTCAGAGATAGTGTGTAAGTCTTAGAGTAGGTAAGTGGGAGCACCTAGATTTCAAACCTGGTCCTGCCTGCCTCCGAGATCAGAGTTCACAGATCAGTGAGGAGCCTCGACTCTTCCTCATTGTTCACGTCCTCATCCAAATTCAAGTGGAGCAGTCAGGGCATTCGGGCACATGCCTGGATCGTTCTTGTGGTCTGGAAATCATACCGCCTGACAGCCACAGCAGTGGCCAGCACTATTGCCCCAGGTAAGAAAACAAAGGCTCAAATAAACTAACCGCCTTCTCTCAAGGTTTCGTAGGAGAGCCAGGATTCAAGCATGTGTCTGGCTTGCCCTGAGGTCTATGTGCTTTAATCCCTAAACGTGTTCTAAAATGAGGGAGTTGGGGAGCTGGGGATTTAGCTTAGTGGTAGAGCGCTTGCCTAGCAAGTGCCAGGCCCTGAGTTCGATCCCCAGCACCACCGCCCAAAATGAGGGGATTGGTTTGGCCTTCTGCAAGTTCCTCTCAGGGCCGTCCAATGAGTGCGTTAACTTAGTGGATTTAAGAATGTGGACAAGACAGGGCTCCCCTACATATCTGGATGCTTTGAAATCTAGCTGGGTGAGGCATTCATCTTGGGAGAAAAGTTTAATGGGCCATCCCCCAAAACTCAGTAATTAAGGCAATATCTCTTTCACTCATCTTTCGAAACTAAAAATCAATGCCAAAATTTCCAGGTCATTAAAGAGAGAATCAAACCCTGTATTTATGCAACCATGACTTCTCTCTTGAATCCCAGCCTTGCACAAGAGGAGACAAGAGGAGGTGGGGCATGGCAAGGTCAGGCTGGAGGTGGTGGCCCTCGGGCTTGGAGGTGGGAGGCGCCTGCTGCTGTGATGGGAGCAGGAGGGCACTGCTGAAGAGGGCTGGGGTACCAGGCGAGGACACAGCCCGGGTCACTGCTGGAGGGCTGTGGCTGGGAATGGAGAGACTGAGCTTGGTGAACACATCACACTGCATTTATGCCTTTATTCTTTGGGAAAAATAAGCGACTGGATGAAAACTTCTAACCCAAGGACTTCCCTGGATCACTAGTTTAAACTCCTGTGCCCTCAGAGATTCTAGTTCTGTCCATGATTTTTAACTTAGAAATTTCAGTCTACCTGAGAATTATAAAAATGTTGAATTTATTTCCCAGAAAAAAAAGTGGCCCACATATGAGCATACACAAAATTCATACACGAGTACAAGAAGTTCAAGGATCCCCTGAACCCCACTAATAGAATTCTAATGATTTCTACTTAAAGAGCTGCGGTGAAATGGAAAATACATTGTGCTTGCAGAAAGAAAAACAACATTTACCAATAATAATTTGAGTACACCACTTTATTCCTCAAGCCTATTTCCGCAGCTGGCAAATGGGGATGGTGGCAATATACTTAGCTAGTCAAAATATCGAGAGGTCCAAACAAGTTAATGAAAGTGAAAATGTCACGTAAACCGTACGGTGCTTTCCTCCTACTGGGATGTCAGTTTAAAGGTCATTGTGGGCTGGGGATTTTGCTCAGTGGTTAGAGTGCTCACCTTGCAAGCACAAGGCTCATTGTTAACTTCGCTTATCTTTAAAAAGTTATCAGATCCAAATATCTACTCTCCCAGGATAAGAAGGCACCTTCTGGGGGTGGAGTCAGGGGTAAACTGATCTGCTGGCTCCAGGTCCAGGCCTTGGCCCCTCTCTGTTTGTTCCTGTCCCCTTCACTGTCACCCCAGGCCCCTTGGAGAGCTCTTTCATGCAGATGTGCACCTCTCTCCCTGTGTATTAGTCACAGCAGCAGATAAAGAGGTTTGAGTGACCAAGGGAGGCCACAAATGAGCTCCCATTAGCACGGTCTGCCTGTCTCTGGTGGAAGGGGTTGGTAAACAGTTCACACTTATCTCACTCCTCAGCATTTAGCTGATTTCCATAATGAGCTTCATTGAACTGCAAAGCCCCAGAGGTGTCCCAGCCTTTCAAAATGCACTGTGTTCTGTAAATCTGATTTGTAGGAAGGTAAAGCCATTTGTGTTAACAGAGCACCCTAAGTGGGTAGGCTGTAGCTTCTGAAGTTCAGCAGTCTTTATCCAAAGGCCCCAGAGGGGGCTCCTGAGGTATCTGGGGCTTTGGCACACTCTGGTATGCGGGATGTGGCTGTTGGAATTTTGTAATGACCCCCACCACGTACAGAGTGACAGAAACTGAGTTGAGGTACCTGCAGGCATTGGGTGGCCAGGGATAGGTCATAGAATCTGATCACAGCCTAGAGTTTATCAGTTTTCCTGACTGTTTTTCAGGGCAAATGACATAAAGTAGGCAAAATGTCCAGATTTCTTCTGCATCAATGACTCAGATTAAAGTGAAATTAATTGTAGCAAGATAGAGCAGACCTAGAAACTAAGGAAAAGAGCATTTGTCCAAGTATTTGTCATTCCTCCACCTGCTCAGCAATGCCTTCCCTCCCTCCTTCCCTTTCCTCCTCCCTTCCTCCTTCTTCCTTCCTTCCTTCCTTCCTTTTATTTTTTCTTTTCTTTCTTCTCTCCTTTTTAAAAATTATTTCATTCATTCACTTGACAAGTATTTCTTGAGAGATTACAGTGTGTTGGACCATGGTATGTGCTAAGGATAAGACAATGAGCCATAACAGGTCTAGACTGCACTTCTGTGGAGTTTACAACCCAAGGGGAGAAATGGAAATTAATAAAAATCATCAAATAAATAAAAGCAAAATTGCCACTTTGAGAAGAGCTATGAAGGAGAGACACTTGATAGGATGAAAGCTGTGATAGGAGAGAATAGCACAGTTAGGCAACACTTCTTTGAAGAAGAAATACTTGAGTTTTGAGATCTGAAGGAGTGATTTAAATGGAGAGGGAGGAAACTTCCAGGGAGACAGCCCAGCTTGTCCTTTTCATCAGAGGGAGAAGAGTCAGCATATTATCAGATATGTTAGCTTTTCTGCAGTCACTAAAAGCGCCTCAACCTGAGAACGTACTTGTCTTATTTGGTGCAGGCTGCTATAAGAACACCACAGACCTAGCAGCTTACAGAACACTAAACTCTCGCAGTTCTAGATGGTAAGAAGTCCAAGATCAGGATGGCAGCAAATCTGGTGTCTGGCAAGGGTCAGCTTTCAGGTTTGCAGGTTGCTGCTGTCTCATTGTATCCTGAATGGCCTACATGAAGAAAGAATCTCCGGTACCTCTTCTTATAGCTCCATTCCTGAGGACCCTGCACTGATGGTCTGATTTCTTAAAGGCCCCACTTCCTGCTACCATCACATAGAAGAGGTTAGGGTTTCAATATAGGAATTTGTGGAGACACGAACATTGCACCCATAACAGTGGTGGATAGTTGTTTCTTACTTGTGTTCCACGTCCAGCCTTTCTGTAATGGTTGCAAATTCTTTCCAATCAGGAATACAGGATCTTTGCATTGGGAGCTTTGTGAATTGCTGTGGAGGAAAACCAGAGGTGTTTGAGACTCGCAGGGGAAAAGGTTGCAGGAAAGATGGTTGATAAAACCAGACAGCAGGAGTGAGGGGACTCGTCATGTGAGCTAGTTCTGGAGAGGCAGATGGATCAGAATCTGTAAGGCTTTGCAGTTCACTGTAAGGATTTGGATTATGGATGACAGGTTGAATATCCCCAATTGAAAAATTTGAAATCCAAATCTGGGACTTTTTGTGTCCCACCCTGACACTACAAGTGGAAAATTCTGCACCTGACCTCAGCTGATGGGTTGCAGTTAAAATGCAGGCACACTAAAAATATTATATAAAATTACTTTTAATCTAAGTGTATGAGGGATATATGAAACGTAAATGAATTTCATGTTTGGACTTGGGTTCTATCCCCATGATGGCTCATTAGGTATATGTGAATTTTTCTAAATCTGAAAAAAATTGAAATCCAAAACTCTTCTGGTCCCAGCATTTCAGATAAGGGATACTCAACTCATAGTATAAACATCAGGCACCGGTTGTAAGCATAGAAATTTTATAAGAGAAAGCTATCATTTTTATTTTAGGGATGGTAATGTTGGTATGGATAGTAAACAATTATGGAGAACCTGCCCTGTACCAGGCTCTCATTTTTTCCTTCCAGTAACTCTGAGATCTCAACTATTTCTATTCATATTTAACAAGGTGTGTGTGGAGTGGTGGGACTTAGACTAGGGAAATAACTTTCTTAAAGCCATAGTTATTAGTTTCTTCCCATTCCACCATTCTGGTCTTTGAAGAGGTCAGTCAGAGTAAAGGTATTGGCGAAAAAAGATATTGGGGAAAATTCAGTGGGAAAGAACATAAGCAATATCAAAGGGGGATGAGCGAAGTCTCAAGTAACCGTGTACTCTGCCTATGTTGGTGACTATCACTAATGCTAGCACAGTAGAGGGTACTCGGAAGACATTTATGTATGGGAAAGATGGACTGATGAATGGATGGACAGATAGATGGAGGGAAGAGAAAAAGGAAGGGAACCTAGCAGACAGGAGTTCTCAATCTCAGACAAGGGTTCATGGACAACATCTCATTCCGTAGAGAGGTAGACGGTGGGGGCTGAGAAAATGGTAGGGCTGCATCTCAGGACAATAGTTAGTCTGAGCAGACCTACGATTTAGAGTGCTTTTTATGAGTTTGATATTTTAAAATTTTATTTTGTTTATTCTGTGGATTAGGGGCACATAGGCTAAAAACAGATTTACATTAACTAGGGAAAACCCATATCAGATTCTGCATACCTGAAAGTTGCTGAATTGTCAGATTTTTGCCCATGAAAAAGTCAAATGCAGGAGAGAAGCAATTTCAGCTCTGCTCTATAAGGTCATGTTAAGTGTGATTTCTAATGCAAATGAGTCAACAAAGAGTTCATCAAGGGCTGCAGCTCACATTGTTAAGAACCTCGTATCTCTCACATCTTTAGCCTCTATTGATGGGGTTATTGTTCTATAACACTCTTCTGGAATATGCAAATAGACATGTTGTGAGATTTCTATCTCTGGCAAGAAAGTAACAGCAATATGTGTCATTGGTGTGCAGCCTCTTTGTTAAGCAATATGTTGTTTTGTGAGAGACATTGTTCCTGCCTCTTGCCCTGGTTTATTGTTTAACAGGAATCCTGAAACGTGTTCAGGTTCCCAAGTCTGTGGGAAAAAGCAAGAAGGTCAAAAAGAAGCAAAAACAGCCTTGGCATTGTCTTTGATTCAGTACCTATTCTAGTAAGTTTGTTTTCTGATGCTATAATAAAACACCTGAAGCTGGACACTTTATAAAGAAAAGTTTATTTGATTCATGATTCTTGTGGCTGGAGAGTTCAACTGGCATAGCGGCAGTATCTTGGCAAGGTCTTGTGACCACCTCGTATTATGGAGTAAATTTACATGTGGGAAGCAGAGAATAGCCACATGGAAGCTAGACACATTCAGGGCCCTGGCTAGCTCTTTTTGCAACGGTTTGCTCTTGTAGGAACTAATGTGAGTGTCACAAGAACTGTATTACTTTTTCCAGGGTGTCTCCCCCGTCTCCTGACACAAATTACTTCCCACCTTTGTGGGACACACTCAAATCATACTCAAACCACAGCACCCACTTAATCCATCGTTCTTCTAAGTCCTGCCAAAGCTTTGCTGATATAACCTAGCTGAGGTCTCATGTCTTCTAGTGGCTGGTGGTACCCCAACTTCTATTTTCTCCTTCCTTCCTTTATTTATGTGCCTACTTATTCCCCTTTTCATCCAGTTACTCACTTACTATGTGTCCAGTGTGTGTCAAGTCTATTGCAAGTACTGGGGTTAGCTCAGGTCCTCTGTGTTCTGTATGGAGGTTTATCATTGTAAACACGCTTTCCACAGTGATTTTTCTGAGCTTGGTGATCTGTAGTGTCATCTGCCTGTTTACTGCTGCTCAGGCTTCCCGAAACTCTACCCAACCCCCACAACCTTATCTTCATGTTAGAATGCTCTCCACCATTTTTGTCCCCACCTTGTCACTTGTGCCTCTGTATCTTTGCTCATGGAGTCCCTCCTATGTTCCTTTCAAATCCTTCAGCCTTGGAGACCAAAGTCACATCCCCGTTTTCCTAACGAAACCATTTCCCCCAATTCCAGTCAAGCTTACCTTCCTGTGACCCCTGGTTTCAGTGATTTCTACTGATTACTCTATACTCAATTATTCTCTTTTGGAGTGTTAGCCTGATTTATTAACTAGACGGAAGCACTTTGAGGTTGCAAACTAGACTGTGCACTCTTTTTATTTCATTCGTTCATGGTGTAGTGGAAAGCACTCTACTTTTAGAGAATGAAAGCTGTACTTGGCTGTTTTATTTACAGGCTGGGTAAATATGGGAAAATTATTAAATGCTTTGGGTCTTGATTCCCTTTTCAGGAAAGCCAAAAGAACTGTGGGGCTGCCAATGAATTGGCTAGAAATTCCTGGAACTTAGAATGTGTTTACTGAATAAACTCTGGGTGCTTACTAAGTGCAGGTTCCATGCATGGCCACCTCTGATCTTGCCATCAGGAAACCTGTGCTCTCTTGGGGGCAGTGAGGCTGGGAGAAAGAAGATTAAATGAGATATTGAACAGAAAGTGCTTAGCACGGTGCATGCATCTATTACGTGCTCAATAAGTGGTGTTATGATCTACTGACGTGCATTTGTTCCTCTGCATCATCTAACATAAGGCGTATGTGAGAAAGTAAGGCCGATTATGAGTAATAAATGTTTGCTCTTTAATCATATAATGGTACTGAGTTGCAGCTGATCGCAGAATGCAGTCTGCTAATGCATGTTTGCAGCTTTGTGCTGTTGTTAATGGACAGAAATAGTGTGAATGAGAGACCAGGTTGCTGAGTACAAACACAATGCTCCAGGGAGCGAGGTTTAGATGGCCAAGAGTGGAGAGCGACCAGCAGTGCCTGTGGGAAGGGGCGCTGACGTGTGGCTCCCCGGGGCTCGAGACTGCACCTTTCGGTGATTTTCTCTTTAGCTCCCTACAAGCAGAATGAGGTTTCCAGGGGCAAGATTGCCAAAGAGCTCTTAGAATAAACACCAGAGTGGAATGGGAGATACCGAGCTTTCCGTGACTCAGAACACACAGAGCCCACCAGGAGAGAACTGACGGTCCTGACTGAGCACTGAGGGGCAAGTGGGTTCTGAAGTCAAGCAACTTGACCTGTGTGATTTGCAGATTTCTTACCTAGAGACCTCTGGCAGGCAGACTCCCCCACCCCAATCCCTGCAAACCTCAAGGAAGTTAAATGAAGAGACAGAGTCTGCAGGCTGTTGTTCAGGGGCCTCTTTAAGGCCAAGCAGCAGGTGAGGCCTCTCTTGGGCTCGCCTTTGAGTGTGAGTCAGGATAGCGACTTCTGTGTAGCACGGATCACGTCAGCCCTTCCACGTCCAGCTCTTTCCTCTGACTGTCCCCAGGAATGGACTGAGAGGGCAGTAATGGCTGTACGTCTGAGCTGCATTGCTCAAATCGGCTTTCCTAGTAATAGAGCTTTATTCTCCAACCGCCTGGATCCTGCATTTGCACCTTGATTGGCTCCCGCCCCTTAGGAGAACGATACTAGTCATCTTAGAGGGCCAGGCGAGAAAACGAGCAAGCAGGCACAGGAGCAGCGGGACCTGAATAGACGCACAATGTCACAGAGTCCGTGGGGGCTCTTCCGGTCCTCTTTTGTAGGCAAAAGATCGACACATAAGGAAGCTGGGTATACTGTGAAGTCAGAATGAATCTGGGAATTACAGAAAAGGAAAATTAAAAAGACTTAACTAAGACTCCATCAGACCATTTAGTAATAAAAACAGTAGAACTTGCGACTACTTAAATTTTTATACTGAGTTTGGAATCAGACCAATTTGGATTCTAAACCTTAAGATCTGTGTACTTCGGTTTCTCTACTTGTCAAATAGGATAATACCTCCCTCAGTATGTTAGTTTCCTTTTTCTTGTTGTAACAAAATACCTGAGGAGATCAAATCAAAAGGAAGAAAGAGTGTTTGGATCATGGTTTCAGTCCACTTTGGGCTGGTAGCAAGGTGGAACATCATGGCGGGGAGCCTCTAGTAGAACAAAACTTCTCACCTCGTGGAAGTGGGAAGCAGAGCGAGGAAGGGGCCAGGTCCTAACATAACCTGTAAGGGCACATCCGCCATGACCTACTTTCTCCAGCTAGACTCCGCACCTAAAGTTTCTATCACCTTCTAATAGAGCCATCAGCTAGGGACAAGCCGTCCACATGTGAGCTTTCAGGGGACTTTTAAAATCCAAACCACGACGCTCAGAATTGTTGGGATGAGTGAACGCGGGTAATACATTTGTCAGCAGCACTGTGCTGCTACACATCAAACACTCAAAATGTAACATTTATCATTGTGGTTCTCACTATTTTGTAAAAAAGTATAATTTTTATTCTACAGTGCAGTAGCTAGATATTATTCAATTAAATGGACAATTGTTGGATTTAATAAGCATTAATCTTTCTTACTATTGGCAATACAGGAATAAATACTGTTACAGTTAAAAAACAATAAATCTTCCAGGCTGGAGGGAGAATGGGGAATGGCCACTTAATGCAGTGGTGCTGTGCACGCCACAGTGGACTGTTTGTATCACTGGAAGCTCTAAAAGTTCACCATCACTGGCCTGAATGGGTGAAGGTTTTCTTGGGGATGTTGTAAAATTGTGAAAGTAGAGAGCAGAGATGCTTGTACAACGGTGTGATTGCACTTACAGCCACTGACTTATATATACACTTTAAAATGCCAGATATCATGTTGTGTGTTTAATCACAATCAAAAGCAAAACAATGGGTTGAGTAGTTTCCATGTTCTTGGGAAGCTTCCAAAGTAAGAGAGGACCCTTTGGTCATCATCTAAAGGGTCTACTTTAGGGTCGTGGGGTTTCTGAAGAGAAACAGGACGTCATTTCCATGTAGTGGCTGGCGTAAAGAGGCTTGGATAACTTGCTGAGGATGAAAGGTAGGTGAGGGGGAGTACTGTGCACCCCAACCCGCCTCTCTGGGGCTTGGCGCTCAGAGAGCTGGCTTGCTGATGAAGAAGTCTGGGGTTGGTGCAGGCCAGGTGCCACTTGTGGGGGGAAAACAGGAAAGGGTGCCTGCTGGCCTGATGCCACAGCTCCCAGCTTGCGTGAGGATGGACTCAATGGCGAGTGTGTGCTGGAAAAGAAGGAGGTGGCGATGGGCTGCCTGTGTGTAATTGTATATTTTGGAGTTTGTGCAAAGTATAACATGAGCTTTTCTTCCCACTCTCATTGAATTTTCCACAAACACGAGCCACATAAACAACATATCTTTTCTCAGCCCTTATTATCATTCCCAGAACCACTTGCAGGCTTTCAGAAACCCATTATTATAATTATAATCAAGAATCTTAGGACAGAGCCATTTGTGCCAAAAATACATTTACACTCAGAATTGTTTGCAGAGGAATAAGAGCAAGAGATGTTTTATAGTTCTGGAATCTATTGGTAGGAACTCCTATGCCATTTAATTTCTTTTCCTACATTTAATTTCTTAATTTAAATTTTTGTTGTCAAATTCCTAACTAACATTTGCTTTTGTAGCTGCATTTTTTTTACTTCTCTTGTGTCTTAATTTTCAAAGACTTGAAGAATGTATTTTCTTTTTAAAATTTTTAAAAAAAATTTTATTTTAACCAAGAACATGTATTGGTACATTGTATACATAATGATCATAATCAACATGGTTATTTTGTACCTGTACATGATGTATCTTGGTTTGAAGAATGTATTTTCTCTCCTCAGCCTCTTGGTTTTTACATCAGAGACAGCCACTGGCAAAAGCAAAAAAGAACTGATTTCAGGAGTATCAATGAGGTCTCCCGTAACTCCATCCTCCACAAAAAATAACCACCTACGCCCTTGATTCTTTTCTATTAGAACAGAAGCTTTCATTTCTAATTAGAGATCTATCAATCTAGAATTACTTTTATTCTATTCACATTTATTTAGTTTTTGTTTTTCTACTGTAGGCATATATAGAGGAAACAAACATAGCTCTAGTCCTCGAAAGAACATGGTTTATTATGGAACAAGCTGAATAAATATTTGTGATGGGAGGCAGAAGGTGATGAGAGCCATAAAAAATGAAAAATGCAAAGAAAAAAAAAAAAAACACTGTGCCATGGGACCGAAAGGTAGAAGAATTACAAACCAGGTTTTATGTAAAAGAAAACAAAGAAGTGGGATCTTTTACTACTTTTTAAAAATGAAGTAGTTAATGTTTTGTTGGTCTAAGATTAAATGTTGCCTCATTTTCTAATGATGACTGCAGGTGAGTTAGATAACCCTGCAAAGCCTCAGTTTCCCTATCTGCAAAATGGGCATAATAGTGTCTGCTTTTCTCTGACTGCATGGTTCTTGGACTCCTGGTTCTGTGTCAGATTTGCTTTTCCACTGCGCATGCACTAAACATGCTGAATCACAGATTTCCTTGGAGCCTGGCAGTCAAGCAAAGGATCACATTACAGGACAGGGGCTCTCACCACCCACTTGTCTTCTTCCTCACCTTCCCTTTCCTCTCTCTGTCTGATTCACAGCAATGCGGCCAGTAAATTTTGTTTCTCACAGCAGGGCTGTATTCAAAGATATACTCCAAATGAAGGAGTCATCACTTCTCCAGACTCTTAGTATGTAAAATTTTTTCTTCCATTACACAAGTAAAACTTTAAAGCCAGGTGATATGGTACACATCTGTAATCCCAACATCCTAGCAGGCCAAGGCAGGGAGATTGGAAGTATGAGTCTAGTCTGGTTTAATTGAGAATTAAGCAGCAGAACTGTCACAAATGACCATAGTGCCAACACATAATAGGTGCTCAGTAAACACACTGCAACAAGCTGATTGAAGAGGGTGGTGGAGCTGGAACCTTGGGGTGGCTTTTGCATCCATGGCTGGGAAATGAGTGGTGGAAAAGGCTTTGTGGGAAAACATAAATGCAAACTGTTCTGGAGTTTTATTAGTCTGTCACCCACGTCTTCCCTCTTGAAACACTTTGCAATCAAAAGATTTTGGAGTGGACTATTTTCAGCCCTCAGCCTTCACCCTGAACTGCACTAAGAGGAAAAGCTGATTAGGGAAACTGCGGTGTGCACATAAGTCAGAATCACCAATATCTGTCCTCTGCAGGATTAGATCGTTAATTTTCCCCCCAGAAACATTACGATCATGTTTTCAATACCCTAGTGTCACTCTTGTAAGGATTCATTATGGCAAAGACCCTGAAATCTATGACTCCTTTTAGCCAACTTAAAACTTCTTTCAAGGCCTAGTTCAAAAATTCTCCTTGTCTAAGATGCCGTCTCTAAGTGACTCTCCTTCTGCAGAAATCACCAGAAACTTCCAGCCAGCCAGACTCTCCGCCTTCCACTTGACCTCCTGTTACCCTGATAATCTGCCTTCAATTGAATATTCCTTCTTAGATCTTCTTGATAAATAAAAGAACACTGGATTGGGTGTCAAACCACCTATCATTACTTCATTTCACTGAATCTCCGGTTCTTCAGCCAAGATACTGGGCAAAATGGGAAGGGTGTTGAGAAGATTATAATTATGGATATCAGTATTCTCAAGCAACCGAGCACTCCATGTGTTTGCCAGTCTTGTTTCTTCCTTGTGGAGGTAGCTGGACTTTCAAAAGTATAGTGGTAGATCCAGGAGGCCAGAGACTAAGTCTTCCGTCACTGATTTTCTATGTGGTCTTGGGAAAGTGCCTTCCTTTCTGTTAGCTTCAGGTTCTCTGTCTGTAAAATTAAAATTTTGAGTCTGATAGGTAGTTTTAGAATTTTAGTACACATCAGGGTGTGTTGGTAAGTGTTTGAAAAATCCATATTCCCAAGCATCACTTCCCCAGAGATTGTGATGTAGAAGGACCAAGATGGGGCCCTGCAGCCTGCATATTTTGCAAGGTCTTTAGTAGATGCTGGCATCTCCAGAAACAGCCGAGGAACACTGTACTGGATGATTCCTTAGCACAAGTCTTCTCACTCTTTGCAAGGTTAATGTAAACTTTGAGACTGATGCTTTGCAGGCAGGCCTCTAAGCAAAGGGGTCGGCAAAATCTTTGCAAGTCAGTTGTAGGCAGTGCTAGATCAAACAATTGAAATCACCAGGCCTAGGACTCCCAAACACGTAGGACTGCAGTTCCTCTGGCCATAGATGTGGCAGTGGTTTCTGTGTCCCAGTCTGTGACCACACCAGTAGACGGGCTGTGTTTCCTTACTCATAGAACTTCAAAGGTTGTGGTTTGGGAGCTAAGCTCTGGAGTCTGACATCTGGTTTTGCAAACAACCATTTGCTGCCGTGCACAGCAATCAGAAATGGAAAGATGTCCATCTGCTGCTGTTCCCTTTCTGTGGTTTTTTCCTCAACAGGCCTGGGGTGTTTGCTAGGTCCTCTTGACTCTGCCTGCATGGCAGATATTTTCAAGTTTGAGTTCTCTCTCTAGGACGTATGAAAAGACACTCTAAATTATAAATATGACCTTTTGGGTTCCTACCCATATTCCTGTAAGCCTGATACCTTGTTCTCACAGGAAATTCCTTGAATTTCCCACATCACCAAACTCAGAATAGGCTTTGATCATTCATTGCATTTGTTTTTTATCACTGTTACAACTAATCGCCACCAATTTAGAGGTGGTTGACAACAGAAGTTTATTTTCTATAGTTTGGGAGGTCAGAAGTCTAAACAGATCTCATGGGTCAAATTAAGGTGTTAGTGGAGCCGTGTTTCTTCTGGTGGCTTGAGGGGAGCATCCAAATTCCCAGTCTTTGGAGCTTCTAGAAGCCACTTGTATTCTTTGGTTGGTGGCCACTTCCTCTGTCAAAGCACATCACTCCCATCTCTGCTCCTGGGCTATTTTGGTCTCTAACTCTGAACTCTCTGCCTCCTTCTTAGAAGGATCATGGTGATTACGTTGGGTTTACAATATTATAATCCAGAATAATCTCCCCACCTCAAGGCCTCTAGTTTATGAACATCTGCAAAGTCCTTTTCTCCTCCTTTTTTTTTTTTTTTTTTTTTTAGCTATATGTGGTGACATGTTCACAGGTTCCAGGGGTCTTTGGGGGTCCATTATTCATTCTGCTACATTAACCAAATATCTAATAAGCAATCACCATGTGTCAAGTATCTGGGGACATACCAGTCAATATAATATGTGCTTTTTACCTTGAGACATACGTAAGGGAAGATAGAATACTAAACTGGCAAGGAAAATAAAGAGTAGAGAAACTTTTGAAAGTGAGGCTAAAGAAAACTAGTTTGGAACATAGTATCAAAAGGGTCATTCAGGGCCGTGTACCTGCCAGAGTGATTGTACTGGGCCTGACTTTTCCAGGTCTGGGTTTGCATGGAGCCTCACCACTGTCGCGTATGAAAAACTATTGTCTGTTCTGTTTGCCAGTCTGCCAGCAGGACCGCATGTCCATCTGTCAAAATGGACAGGCGATACTGGGTCTCCTACAGATGCATAACAACAGGGCTTGAATTCTCTTTTAGATCTGCAGGGAACTGGGTCATATCCAGTTTAGTTCTCAGCCACGGCAGAACAAGATGAGAAAATAAGTGCATAGTCGTTTGAAAATGTTCACATAAATACAAGGCATCCTCGTCTTCCCATTCAGTGTGATTACGGTTCACTCCTAATTCTCACCTTATCACAGCTCTACATTAGGCACTGCTAAGTCTTAGCTTCTTCCCACAGTATCCAAGGTCTCTTGGGTACTGGTCTCTTGACACCTTTAGCCCTCTCCAGCTTTATTACCTGCTTTGCAGACCTTCAAAACTAATGCTGTAACAATGCATTAGTGGCTTTTTGCACCCTAAAATCCTGCTCTTTTGTGTCCAGGTATCTTTGTCCATCCTCCTTTTTCCTCCTAACCTGCACAATCTCCAACCTCAAATCTCCTATTCTAATTTGCTCAGTAGGTTCCTATGCATCTTTCAAAACCCAAATTGAGCATCACTACCATCCAGAAATCTCCCATGACCTCCCAGAGTCAGTTCAGCATGCCTCTGAAGTGCCTGTCTACCATGAAAGTGCTATTTTTACTCCAGCCACAGGACACATGGATTGGTGATTTGTGTGCTTACAAATCTGACTAATCAACTATGAGCCTTGTAGGACTACCATGTCTGATAACTCAGTCCCCAGGTGGTAAACTACCATTCTACAGAGTATGACATACATGGTGTCCCTGGAGTTGCACAACAAGGATGTTCTGGCTACAAAGTAGACTTCAGTACTTATGTGTTGCATGAATGAATGAATGACTAGAAACGTAGTTTGTAAGCATCGCGTGCACTTCAAGAATGAACATGTTTGTAGGAAAATGATAGTGACATACACTCTTATGAGTATAAAATGTTGATACCTGTGATCTCGCTTCCAAATACTGAGTATTGCCTGTGTTGTTCTGCACCAGTTCCCAGGGAAACACTCTTTGGAGAAGTGTGCCTATCTCCACTGACATCATTAGTGTGGACAAATAGGTACATAAAACAGTCATGTTGGCTTCTGCTTCATTAGAAACTCAAGGGGAAAGAGTGTGTGTGTGTGTGTGTGTGTGTGTGTGTGTGTGTGCGGCTGTGGGAAGGCGCTAACAATGTTTGCCACTCAGGGATAACATCAAGAGAGGAAAGAATTTTAATTTTTTGAGTCAGTGAGAGGTTATTAAAGTATCGCAAGGTAAACATGAGGTTAGATGTCACTGAGATCTAGTGTCTCTTCTGACTCAGAGTGACAGCCACGCAACAGTTCACTCGAGTTCCTCTGAACTGGGATATGCCACCCGCAGTGGAGAATGGTGGAAAATGACTTTCCCTTCTGACTCTCAGAGGCTTCAAACAGATTTATTCATTCATTTAGTCATCCATTAAATATTCATTTAGCACCTATGTAACCAGCGTTGCATTAGGTGGGCAAGGAATTCAAAGATGACTAAGCTCAAATCTCAATCCCAGAACTCAAGAAATTTGCAATTCAGTCTAGAGACAGGTAGGTATACCATAATTGTGTTACACAATTTCAAGCGCTAGATAGTAAACACTTGCTGAGTGTTCAGTGTATGCCATGTACTACATTACAAGCTTTGTGCACATTAATTCATTTGTCTTCGCAATAATTCTGTGAGTTCTCAGTGAGGAATAGAAGCACAAAGAGGCTTAATAGCTTGTCCAAGATCACACAACTGCTAGGGAGCAGAGGAAGGACTTGTACCTGGGCCATCTATTTTAGTCATTTCTCCTATTGCAACTTAAAGGGGGAGAGGTTTAATTTGGCTTATTTTGGTGGGGGGGGGGGAAGGTTCACTTCTATGTCAACTGCCTCCAAGGCAGAAATGGCCTAGTAGAAAAGGCCTGGTGGAAGAAAGTCACTCAATCCTTGGCAGCCGGAAAGCAGAGAGAAAAAGGAGAAGCCAGGAAGGGAGATATAATCTCCAAGGCAGGCCTCCAGTGACACGCCTCTTCCAACCTTCTCCTACCCGCAACATCACATTTATCTATAAACTAAGCATTAGATCAATCCACAGATGAGTATAGTGCCCCCATGATCCAGTCACTTCTTAATAGCTCCACCTCCAAACACATGGGACCTTTGGGGAACATTCTAGATCTAAACCATAATAGCAGCTGTCTCCAGAGTGTGTGGCCCTACCCTGCTAGACTGCTCGAATAGTGATTGTTTTAGGCAACATCTCAACAAAATACCCAACGTCCACTTCTTAAAGGCAGAGAGGTTTGTTTTGGCACACACTTTCAGTCCGTGGTCAGCTGCTTCCAAGGAAGAAATGGTATGATAGAAGGGCAGGGCAGAGGGAAGGTGCTCAACCTGTGGCAGTGAGGGAGCATAGAAAGAAGGCAGGAGGAGGGGGCAAGAATACACCCTTCCACGTCATACCCCCAGTGACCACCTGCAACCAGGGCCCACCGCCCGACAGCCTAGTCAGCCACCGAACTCATCAGAAGGTGAATCCACTGACGAGCATTGTGCCCTCGTGATCAATCACCTTCCATGCAAATGAGAATTCTGAGGCATGTTTCAGTTTCAAACCATCACGGTGGTGTATGCAGCTTTTTCTGGGATTCATTTAGTCTGGAGGCTCTTGAAGATGAAAACTCTTGATCCAAGTTTTGAAAATTCAGTAGAAGTCACCAAGTGAAGAAGGAGCATAAGGAACTATGAGTGTAATCACAGTCACAGTGGCAGGTTTGTGTGGAACGTGTTTGCCACATGGCTGATAATACTGTTACTGCAGTAGGAAGGGTAAGCAGAATGGCCTCGAGCTTATGGCACATACTGTTCTGTCTAAAGTGGACATCGCCAGTCATACACAACAGGCTTTCTGAAGCATTATCTGAGCAAGAAAGGAAAGGTGCAGCTTACTAATCACTGAATGGTGAATGGGAATCAGGTGAAAGTCAGGCCCTCTAGTACTATTTGCCCTTCTCGGTCTAGGCTGTTAGTCACTAGAGAGGGATGGAGAAAAGATGAAGCTGAAAACGTCGGCCAAGCAGGTGCCAAGAGCTGTGTTAAGAGCAGGTGGCTTTGTAATATAAGTGAACAGGATTCAGGAAAAATTTGTGGCTACTGAAAAGAGGGATGCATGTGAGTGCTGGGGGTTAGGGACAGTGATTATAATTGTTGCTTCTCCATTTTGTCTCACTCTTCCGTGATTTTTGGCAGGGAGCAAAGTCCATGATCAAGGAATCCCAGGACATGATAGTCAGAAGAAAGTGTGTGGGACCCTCACTGAAAAGACTCAAATTTACCAAAAGAAGCCAAAATTTCCTAATTATAGATAATGTTGTTTGGGAAGATTTGAGATCACTAGAACAATATCCTCCACTGGTAGAGAGAAGAGGAAATAAGCTGGGGGAAGAAAAGAGTGGAGAGGTAAGACGGAGTAACAAGTTTGGTTAAGGATGTTGGGGGATTTGTGAGAGTCTGCTTCTTTCTCTTTGGGCTGGGAACTGCCTTCAGCAAACTCTTATCTCCTTGATTCTGCCAAAGTATCTTTTCCTCTTCACCAAAAAAAAGAGAACCTGGATAGATTCATGGAGCATGTGTTCTCATTCTGACTCTGTTGCCTGTACATTGTGTGGCCTTAGAAAAATTTGTCTCCTCTTTGAGCCTCAGTTTCTACATCTGTAAAATGAAGGTTTTATATTAAAACATAGAGGGATAGAGAGCTGTGGCATGTGTCCTTCATTCCATAGACCTTGACCATGGCAGACATTGTTAATCAATCACAGCCTTTTTTATCTAATATATCCTGATCTGGCTTCTGAATCCTTCTCTAACTCAGTGCTCCAAGATGCCAATCAGAGTTGACCTATGATTCTGATTCTACTGCCATTCCTGGAATACATAAGTTCAAAAAAAACTCTTCTAGTTCTCATGTTCTTGGATTTCAAGAAAGGCTATGCATGGGAGTAGATGTAGAAAGTTCTAGAAAGAAATATCGGTGCCAGATATTTTAGGAATGTCTTGAGTACCAGTCTGAGTGTCAGCAACTTTGGTATTTCAAGCAAGGCCACTATTCAGTATGATCAAAGCCACGTAACAAATGACAGTCCAGTGGCTTCATTTTAATCGGCCAGGGCATAAGAGCCCATGTTCTTATTACAAGGAGATCTATAAGGAATCACATCCATTAATGGTTCCCATTAAATTCAGGGCATGTGGGGAAAATTGTAGTTTGATTTAGTTTAGCAACACGAAGATATTGGCAAGATAATCACATAAAAGCGACACCTTTTATGGCTGGGCTATTTGATTTTATGTCAGCAGGTTTCAATTTCCCACATTTTTATGATGGCGTATAGGTTCCCCATCTAATATATGCATTAGCCAGAGCAAAGGTTAAGTAGATTGTTTTAACATTCAAGATTCAACCCTGATCATAAGGATTTATAAAAATATTATTCATTATAGAAGACACTTCCTTACCTGCATTGTGTTCTGTGGCTTCTCCCACCTCATTTTTATGCCGAGGGATGGGGTGGGGGGTACAGTAAGCCAGTGGGGTGCAGAAGGAGAGAAGAGAAGACAGGCTACTCCCTTAGAGTTCACAGCAGGTAAGGTGACTACCTTTAAGGTATTTTTTTCTCTCTACACAATGTCTTATCTATAAAACAAAGAGCATCGGACTTGCCCCATCAGACTCTTACTAGGACTAAGTGGGACAGTATATATAAAATGTGTGTAATGCATTGCTGGGGTACAAAATAAATTCTGGAAAAATTTACATCCACTCACACTCTGTGGAATGGGTAAGGGAGTAAATGAGAGCCCATCATCTCAAATTAAATTTCTTATTGAAAAAAAATAATGAAAGGGCCATTATTTCTTCCTCAGAATATAGTTCTAAAGACTCTGGCGACTTCCTGCTGTGTATCAGGAGATAAGAGCTGAACTAGGTCACCTGACCTCTCTGGGACAGCTGGAAACTAGGCCCTCAGTGTCAGGGTGCAAGGCACTGCAGCTATTTCATGGACATTGTTTTGGAGCTGAAAGAAGGGAGGCCCATAGAGTTATTCGCTTTCAATATCCCTCTGAGTCCTTAGGTGCATTTAAGCACTTAATTCATCTTCTATTTATGCCTTTTCCCTTCCCTGATAAGTTTTTGAGGAGTCTTTGAAAGAAAGACTAATATTATCCAGGCCAGATGTAATTGGCAGCCCCCTCCCATGTGCCATGTGCCGCTGTTGAAAATCTCTCTCTTCAGAAGCCTCAGTTTCTATCAGGGCCCGAATCTCCAGCAATTATTTGGTGGGCTCCTTGAAGAGAATTCTAGCTGTCGCTTTAAATCTGTCCCTCTGACTTTCAGTTTGGCCCTATTTAAATATTCCAGACAATTTCAAGACTTAATAATGATGAATACGATTAAGATTAGGGTTTAATAAGAGCGCTAAGAAAAGATTTTTCATTCCAGATGGAGGTGGGCTGCTGTGAAATTGAATTGGCACCAGGCCTCCCGGGCCAGGCTGACCAGGTCCCTCAGTTCTCCTAATGTTGTTAACCCTCTTGGGGCAGCATCCCAGGAGGAATCTGGTGCATTATGGCCATTCACATCCCTCCTAAAGACGTCTTCCTGACCTTACCAGGTCGGTGACAGGCCACAAGTTCACCCCTTGCAAATCACTCTCAGGCTAAAAGGTAGTGAATTTTGTCGTGCACCAAGGACTCACGGCTTCCTGTAAGGCTTCTCTGTGACACATGTTACAGCTTGGTTCCTGGTGAATCGGGAAGCAAAATCATTAGGATTCTGGTACTTTGCTACCTGGAGCTCCTTTTCAGCTTTGATCTGGTTTTGGAGAACGTTATGCATCTGGGTCTGCTTATATGGAGAAGAGAAATCAATGAAGAGGTAAGTGCTCAAGAGGTGGGGCTGTAGACCACGGTGGGCCAACTTTTCCTCTAAGGGGCCAGAAAGTGTATAACGTAGGCTTGGTGGGCCGCATGGTCCCATAACAGCTACTCAAATCTTCCCTTGCAGGTGGAGAGTGGCCATAGAACATATCTAATCACAGCATGGCTACATTTTGATAAAACTTGTAGTTAGGGACTTTGATTTTAAATTTCATGTGTTACAAAATATTATTCTTTAGGTTGTTTTAGTAACCATTCAAAAATGTGGAAACTATTCTTAGCTGGCTGGATTTAGCCCCATACGGGCTGTAGTTTGCTGGCCGTTGTCAGACTCTAATGCAGGAAAACTCCATCCTGTAGCAGATGTGGCAGATTCCACGTCCTGGAATCTGAACAATCAAGTTAGAAACTATCGCTTCTCCCTGTGGTTTGGGGATTGGAGAGGGCTAACATACATTGCTTTCCTTTAATCCTGTCCCTTAGCCTGTCTCACATCTAACAGAAACTCATCTATTTTGACTTGCTCTATATTCCCTGAACATTCTGTCCAAATGACACCAGTCACGTCTTTCCTGACCCGCCTTTGTTTCTCTCTGCATTCCCAATGTTCAGCCTACTGCTTTGTTGTGGTTCTTCACTTCTCCAAATTCTACAGCGACTGCCCTACACATTCTAGATCAATATCCAGTCCTCATTCTGACTTTCAGAGACTCCCATACTCAGAACCCACCATATCTACCCAAGTGGTCCTCACATAGCTCTTGAGAACAAATCCTCCATTGCTGTGGTCAGTCTCCCCGAGCCTAGAGTTACCCTGACCTTTCTCTCTCCTGCACCTTAGCATATGCAGATCCCTCAGTCTAAAACATTCCCCATCCTCTTGCCCACCCCTTAAGTCTGGTCTCCTCGTGAAGAATCCCTAACCATTTGTCTGCCTTGGTCCCCCTGCCACGCTGCCTGTCTTGGTGTATGCTGCTGCCCATCAGGTGATCATGCTGTTTGTGTCACTCTTCCACTGCTGACTGGGTGTCTGTGTGCTGAGCATTGTCCTGGAGTCCAGTGCTCCAGACACAATCAGATATGTGGCCCTGGAATCAGCCATACTTTGAAGCCCAGTTTAAAGACTAGTGGTCCTGTCCACAGAGAGTCAGGGGTCCTGCTCTATGCTACCTTCCCACTCTCTCCTCTTCCCCACGCATGATACATAAAGGAGGGCTGATCGCATACAAAGCATCAGTACACACATGATGAATTGTGTGATAATCCTGCATTTGGACTATGTGGCTTGTCCTAAGTTGGGGAAAATCACATACTTTTAAAATTTCTGAATTGTGAGACATTTCATGGCCTGGCACACGATTCCTCCTTTAGTCTCATCTCTCACACCTTGCATTTCTCTTCATCCCAGCAAGCCTGGACTTCTAATTCCACCTCCTGAGTGTGATATCTTGTAATGCTAGGTCTTTGCATGGCTGTTGCCTCAGCTTTGCCCTCTTTAATTGATCCGCCAAATTCCCGCTCACCCTTAGGATGTTAATTTCAGAGTATACTTTGTGAAGTCCTCCCTGCCCCCATGCTCCGTGTCTCCTGTAGGTGTCTTTTCTGCCCTTTCTCCTAGAGGCAGTAATGTTACCCTGAGGGCCGAGGCCTTGTCGGATTTCCTCATTTCTGTACCCTAAATGTCTAGCACAGAGCCTGGTACATCTGTGGTTAAGACTGAATACATTAATGTTCAAAAAACCGAATGAATTTGGAATTTGGGAATAATAAGCTGGAAGGTTTTTCTTTGTAACATTCCTTCTGGGGACAGGTGAAAGTCTTTTAACTATGAGGACCGTTAATGTGTGCAATTGTGGTTGACACTAATGAAGGGTAAATTTGGGACTGGCAGGAGAGAGAGGACATGAAACGGGTGGCTAAGCAAGGGTGAAGAGTTGTATATATCAGCCCTGCGAGAGAAGAGGAGGCTGACAGAGGGCACAGAGATTGAGACCAGCTTCAGAATATTCACTTGTGGGAGGAAGGCTGTCACAGGGAAGTGTCTGGTCTGGCCCCAGCTGCAGATCACCAGGTCCAGGCCTGGAATTGCCAAGCCCGTGGACTGCGGACTGGCAGGGGAGATGATATATAGTGCCGACATATGCATAGAGTTTTCTTCTTTAGGTCAGTGCAGGCTGCCATGAAAATTCCAGGAGATTCTTTCACCTCAAGAGTCCAGATTATTACTCATTTCAGAGATAGCAATGGGCTCATTAGGCAGAGGTCAAAATGGACTTTTCCCCCTGCGGACCCAGTTTAGCAAATGAACTTCTCCACAGTGGGAGGAAGGTTAGATTCTGGAAGGAGCATGCGTCCCTGGAATTCTTTCCTGCTCTGGCACCTGATGCAGGATTTGGGAAGGGGGTCAACTTCTAGACATTCTCATAGCTGCCACCTACTTAGCCCTTCTCTGCATTGCACTGAGGCGTCAGGTGAACTATCGCAAAAGCCGTTTGAGACCTCCACGCCTTTGCTCGCATTGTAACTTCCATTTTCCTCTTTCTTCCTCTGAGGTGAGGATTCAAATGCTCCTCTCTACAGATGAAGAAACTAAGGCTCAGAGGAGGGAAATGAGTCACCCAGGGTCATTCGGATCATGGTGGTGGGACTCGATTTGAACTTGAGTCTGACTCCAGAGCTACACCCAGCTCTCTCCACAAAGAGTCAAGGCTCTAGTGTGGGCAGACAGTCTTCTGGTTTCTTCTGAAAGGTCTCTTGGCAGAATTCTAAGTGTAGAGACTTTATACACCAAGCCCTGCGTAGGAGTGGAAATAGAGAGCTCACTGTGACTTGACCGATCTGCTGTAGCAGCCGGACTGAGGGAGGGGAAGGAAAGGCCTGTAAGGCCCAGGCAGAGGCCAAGGTCAGATATCAGAATGTGCTGAGCCTTGGGACGCAGAAAATCTGGGCTCTACCTACAGACCGGGTCTGAGACCCTGGACAGATCACAGACCCTTTCCAAGCTCCTGTTATCTGCTTGGTCTTCAGGACATGGTAGTCAAGGTCCCTTCCTGTGTGCCTTTGGAGACACTGGCATGGCGGAGGGGCAGCGTTGGCACCAACGCCTTCACAATCCCTCCCCACCTTGTCTTAGTGACAACAGCTCTCCAGAATCCTTGTACCAGAGAGTTTGAATGCCCCAGTGAGAGTGTTGAATGTTTCCCTGTCGTTCTGGGGTTCCTTCTCCATGTTATTGCCATTTTGGGCTGGATACTTCTTTATCACAAGGGCTTTCCTGTAAATTATAGGATGTTTAACAGCATCTCTAGCTGCTCCCCATTCACCCAGAACCAAAAATGTCTCCTAACATTGCCATCTGTCCCCCAAGTGGCAAAATTACTATTTGAAGGAGTCAATAAGCACTTTTTCCAGCACAGAGATTCTCTGGTTCTCTGGGTCTTTTATTCACACCCTCTCACTTTGGTGATAAGGACAGTGTGAAGCCCGCGGCCTCACTGCCCTGTGCCTGCTGAGCTCGGAGCACACGCAAGTGCTCAGACCATCCCTGTTTCTTCAGGCCTCCGTGCCTTTGCACGTACCGTCATGTCTATTTTTTTCCTACACTTATAGAATTCCTCCTACACAGCAAGTGACTGACACTGTGCTTTCATCCCTTGGGTAACATGGTCACTTTGGTTCCCCTGAGCCACTCATTTACTCTTTTTTCCCTCCGACGGTGAGGTCCCAGGAAAAAGGGACCACATCAGACTCAGCTTTGATTTTACACAGAGGCTGGAGTGTAGCAGACACTTGGCAACTATTTAGTGATTAAATAAATTAAAAGTCATCGAGCTCAGCTGGTTTCAAGTCTTTTTTTAATTAGTGCAGTGTTTTTCAAATGCATCTTGCATGGTAGTATAAGGAACAAAAGAGGTAAGAGTTGGGTGCTCTGATTAAAACTGGGAGGCGAGACATTCCACTTTCCTTCACTCCACCATTCCCTTCCCA
This sequence comes from Hystrix cristata, assembly GCA_004026905.1. NCBI lineage: Eukaryota > Metazoa > Chordata > Mammalia > Rodentia > Hystricidae > Hystrix > Hystrix cristata. The sequence continues at coordinate 35,916 of PVJO010014048.1, forward strand.
GGAGTCCCAGCCCTGCCTTCGCTGCTACTATGATACAGACGTCCCAACACAGCCCCAGACAGGAGCTGTGCTTAAAATCCCCTGACTCAATTTGATGCTCGAATTCCTGCCAATTAGACTCATGATTCTCAAACCTAGTTGTCCATCAAAATCACCTGCAATGGTGAAAAGTACAGATTCGCAGACCCCCAAAGCTAACAATTTGGATTTAAAAGGGCTGAGGATGGACCTGAGAATGTATATTTTAAATAATCTCATTAGGTGGTGGATATGTTGACTTGCTTGTCTGTAGTAATCATGCTGGACAATAAAAGTCTTGCAAAAATATTTGTACTGTATCTCACACTGCACATAAAAATTAATTCCAGGTAGATTGTAGGTAGAATTGGGTTAGGGAAAAAAACAAATCTCTCCAGGTAATTCAACAACACAGATAGGTTGAGAACCTCCATACGCACATCCTTTAACACACACTTCCACTCACGCCCCTCCGTTCTCCCCCCACAGCCCATTGTTTTTGAAACTGCTCTCATGATTAGAAAATTGCTGTTAGGCTTGGAGCCGTCTCAGCTGTAAACTTTTTAGTGTCCTCCCTAGTCCTTTGAAATTCACACATTTCAGAGTCTATTACCTGGTTGGTTGAATTTTGACTGTATGTTTAAAAAGGGGAAGGGCAAAATTTCATTGGATGGTATTTTGCCTAATTGTCTCCGCCCTGACCAGGAAATGAAATGGGCCCTTGGGCCTGGCAGCAGAGCCGTGAGCTCTGGAGTCTGTGTGTGCAGGGAGGGGGAGCTGGATGTAAGATGGCTGCTTGTCAGCAGCTCCAGCCACCCCCAGAGCTCCCTGGGTCTCCCAAAAGCTGTGCTTTCCTGTGACAGCCGGATTTGGCTCTGAGGGCTGGGGAAGCTGCATCAGAATGAAAAGGACCAAGAAAGAAAGAAATTTTAACCAAAGAGATCCTATTCCTTGGGTAAGTTGCAATAAATTTTCCATGTAAGAAGAAAGGAACTCAGTGATTGGAGTTGGGAACTGAGTTCTAGTTCTAGTTTCACCCTTCACTGCCATCTCCCCTCAGAGTCTGTTTCCTCCTCTGTAGACTGGTGGCGGATACTTCCCCTCTAAACTGACAGCAAATGTCCAGAGCAACCGGACAAAAGACCATTTTGTCAGCTATATAGCAATGCACAGATGTGTGGTAGCTCTTCCACCCAGATGCAGAGACGGGCTGATGGTAACTGCAGTAGCTGCCATTTGGCGAGCACTCCTGTTCCTAATGTTGTACCTGCGTATTACATAGATTGAGTGGTTTAATTTATGCAGCAATCCTATGAAGATCCTTGTCCTCATCTCACAGGTGAAAAACAGGGACTGAAAAATTGGCTAACTCACTCAAATTGGTAAGTGACAACCTTTGGATGAGTTCTGAGGCTGTCGGACTGGCTTGGGCATCTAAGCACTACTTGGTACAAAGTCAGAGGGCTTGAACAAGGCACTTTCTAGCTAGAAAGGCAGTCACAGAGAAAGGGATAAAGAAAGAAGGTGATGGGTTTAGCTGGAGAACGAAGGTCATCAGAGAAAATGTAATACAGGTGAAAGAGAGGCAAATAAGACTAAACACAAGAGCAGCAGGATTAAGGTAGACCGGAGAGATTCTTGAATGCCCCATTAAAAAGTATAGCTGTAACCAGATTTGGGGGCACACATCTGTAATCCAAAAACTCTGGGAGCCTGAAGCAGGGGGAATCACCACCTTGGGCCTGGCCTGGGCAATTAAGTGACTCGGGGAGACCTTGTTTCAAAATAAAAAGATAAAAAAGGGTGGGGGGTATAGCTTCGTGTTAAGGCCCTGATTTCAATCCCCAGTGCTGCAAGGAGCAGAAGGAAGAGGAAGATAAAGGGGGTTGGAGGTACAGATTTGTCCAGACAGGAAGTGGGGAGCAACTGAAGGGTCCTGAAGTTGCATGAATAATAGTGGGGCCTAGGGAAATAAATGGATAGACAGATGAACCTGAATTCATAGGACAATAGCAGCTAACATGGAAGGAAGGAAGGAAGGAAGGAAGGGAGGAAGGGAGGGAGACAGGAAAAGAGACTTCCAGCGATCCTGCCTCTGACATTCCTGCTGATCTGTAATCTACCCTTGAATGTGGGCTGCCTCGGTCACTCACTTCTAATGAACAGCACAGAGCAGAAGGGATGGGGTATTTCTCCTCAGATTAGCTTACAGATGATTTCATATTTCTTTTGCTCCATGTTCTCTCTATCGCTCTCTTGCTTGCTTTTTTGATGGAGCAAGTTCCATACTAAGAGTTGCTCTATGAAAATGCCACACAAAAATTGAGGAAGGAAGGAGGAAAGGAGAGAAAAAAGAAGGAAGGAAGGGAAGAGTAAAGAATACCCGGACTTCTACTTTCACGACAAAGAAGAGAGTAAATGTTTTCACGTGTGAAGATTCTGTCTATAATTAAAGTACAATTAGTTGCTAATAATGATACACACTGTAAGAATCCAGAAGAAGGCGTTAGACATCTAGAGTGTTGGTTAAAAACACAGGTACCCAAGTTAGACCATGTAGGCTTGAAACCTGCCTTCACTACAGTTAAGTGTGTGCAACAGGGTAGAGATGGTTTCTGGTGTCTATCTTCTCCTTCCTCCTCCATAATAGCACTTCCGGCCACTAGCTGGCGTATTACTTACCTGTTGTGTAGTGACTTGCTCAGTCGTTATTTTTTGTGGTTTCTGCGCACCTGGAATTTGGGACCAGCTTGTCTGAGTGTTTCCGGCTCAGAGTTTCTGTGTCTTGTTGGAGCAGCAGTCACTCGAAAGTTGAGTCTGCAGGGCTGATGCTACTGAGACGGCTCACTCCTGTGGTGGGATAGTTGAGGTTTAGTTCCTCTACATGTGGCTGTGTAGTGTCTTTTCTTCACAGAAGAGTGGTGAGCAGAAGCGAAGTGAGCAATCTGAGAGACAAAGGCAGAAACAGAGTTGTCTCTTATGCCTAAACTGGGAAGCCACTCGCCGTCACTTCTGTTGCAGCCTGTGTATCACACCGGCCAACCCTGATTCACTGTAAGCAAGGACCTCACACGGTCATCAATAACGAGAAGTGAGGATCCTTGGAGGCCTCGTTGGAGGCTGGTTCCCATGGCTGGACCCAAGCCTGCTCACAACAAAGACTGCATTGTCCAACATCCTTTGAAATCAGGCGTGGTCATGTGACAGAATTTGGCTAGTGAGAAGCAATCAGTGTACCTGCTGAGTCTTGTCTTAAAAGTGGAGGGAGTGTGACATTCTCCTTTCTTTCTCTTCTTGAGGTTTGGAGGGGCGAAGTCATGGTTACAGCCGAAGTAGTCACCTGGGTCCTGGAAGCTTGTTTAAAATGTTGAAATTCCAAATAGAAAGAGCTAAACCCTTGATTACGGAGTCATGAACGGTGCCCTTGGCTTCCCAGATTTGCAAAGGAGAAATGGGCTTCTTTTGCACTTAAGTGACTACTACTTTAGCTTTAATATCACAAAACAAGCAAATGTATTCTGAGCTAGTACTGGCAAGTTGCTATGATCTCAGAACTTCAATGTCCTCCTCTGTGAAATGGGAACAATTACACAGACATGTTGTAAGCAGTAAATGCTGCCAGCCGTGTATTTAGTGCAAAACTGACCTCATAGAAAGTCAGTGATTTTCTGAGTTAGTTTTATACCCATTTTATAGATAGTAAACTTGTGTCTGCTGACAAGGCTAGGACTTGAACACGGGTCTTTCCTCAAACCTGTTGTCTTGCCAGGTGTGATGGCACGTACCTGTAATCCCAGCACTTGGGAGGCTGAGACTAGAGGATTGCCATGAGTTTGAGGCCAGCTGGGGCTACACAGTGAGTTCAAGGCCAGCCTGAATGACAGAGTGAGACCCCTGTCTCTAAAAAATCCCCAAACAAAAACCAAAAAGCAACAAAACAAAACAAAAATTTGTTGCCTTAACTGTTGTGATGCAAGCCAATTTTTTTTGGCACTGGGGAATCAAACACGGGCCCTTGTGCATGCTACACATGCGCTGTGTGTTGAGCTCCATCCCCAGCCCCAGTGAGTCATTCTTTTGGTGAAGCGGGGAGGGGCAGGTGAAAGTAAGGCCATAACAGGCCGGTGAATCTGATGGTGGACGTGGAATGTGGAGCAGGAATGCCGAGCAACAGGGGGCATTCAAATGCTCTTGGAAGAGAAGAGGCAAGAATAAAGCCACAGAGGTGAAGACTCCATGTTTCCTGTTATAGAGGCCCATTAGCCCAGTCCCGGCGTGCTCAGAGGGCCTCCTTCTTGCTGTGTGGTTCTTAGTTCTGTCTCTCATGTTCCCTCCAGGATGGAGCGTGGCGAAAGCTCCAAAGCAACACCTTGGACATGACTTGCTTTTGACGTCTTTGGCAGTGCTCATAACCAACCCCGAAATGGACTTTTCACCCTTATTTGGACGATCAGGTGTAAATATACATTTTAATGATTTACATAATTAACTCAGTGATTTGCTGCTGATTTGATATGTTTGACAATATTTCAGTGCCATCTGTTTCCTAATTGGACTTAATCTCCAAAAGATGTTACTAAAATAGCCACCAAATAATAACAAAACAAAACAAAAAATCAAGCCATAGAACAAACCCCTCTACTCGCCTGACCTAGATTCATCGATGGATATAAAAATACACACGACACAATTTATCCACCAGATGTACTGGGTTTAGACGTGCTCATGTGACCTGGTGGCTTACAGCATGTACTGACGGTATCTGGGTGGTGTAGAAAAATTGGCCTGTGAGGAGGTCTTTAGGAGGGAGACTCAAGAGCTGACTGTCCGTGTGACCTTAGGTGGGATGATTTTCCTCTCTGTGCCTTATCTCTGATGTGCACATAATCCTGAGCTCCGTCTGGTGCTTGAATATCTTCTTCATTGTGTGCTGCCCCTGCCACATGGATGCTATTCCTGTCAGGTGCGTTTTCTGATTAAAAGATTTCCTTGAGGTATGATCTGGAGACTCGGGTAAAGACTGATTTTTCTCTCTGATCTTGGGTGACACTTTTCCTTTCACTGAGCCTGGTATTTATTATTCTGTAAAACAGAAGTAATAATATCTGACAATGATCCTGTACCCATTCTCTGCTTGGTAACCTTGTCATGGAGAGTAGCATTTTGGTTCAAAGAATGGGGCTGAAAAATCAAAATACCTGGCTTGGAATTTCTGCTTCACCCCTTGGCAGCCATAAGCCCTTAAGGCAGTTACTTAGTCTCTCAAGTCTTAGTTTCTCCATCTGTAAAATGGGTTTCATGATTGTTTCAGCAACAGGAAAAGTAACTAAGACAGATTTAAGACTCATACAATGATACTATCTTCCTCCTAGGTTTAAATAAGAGAATGCCTGAAAAGCCCCTAGTGTACAGCAAGCTCTCAATGTTAATGGTCATTACTACAACTTGGTTGTAAGAGTTTCATTTGAAAAGCTGCTTTGAAGAACTATAAAAAAATGGATTTTTTTGTCTAGTTCTTAAAATATGCAATACTTGAATATTAATTTAGCAAGATTTTCCTGTAGACTTTAAAAAATTCAATCTCCATTTTGTAGGTGAAGAATAAAGAAGATTTTGATTATTGCACAGAGAGTGGCTCTAAAAACTGTTTTTCCTCTATCTGAGAGATACATAGCTCTCATGGTGGAAGATCACTTGATGCTTGTTTGCAAGAAGATCATTGTCTTAGTTCTGCTTGTTTTATCTTTTGCATTTATGGCTTAAATGTAGAGTGATAAAGAATGTAGATTTAGAAAGTTGAGTTCATGGAGATAGAACATGTCTGGGCAGGTTGCATGTCCATAGGATTGTAAGGGAAAGACTTTATGAAGAGGTTCTATTTGAGAGACTTGGTTGAAACAAAGAAATATGCATGTGGATATCAGGAAGAGGATTCTGCAGTCTGAGGCCATAGCAAAAGTAATGTCTCCAGGGTGGTATATAATTGTTTCTTGAATTCTTAGCAAAGCCAGTGCAACTGGAACCGAGTGAGGGCAAGAGTGGGAATAAATGAGAGTAAAATCCAGGCACTGGGCTGGTGGGACTGGCTGAGAATTTACAACTTTTTCTACAGGTGAAAAGAAGCCTTTGGAGAGTTCTTAACTTAGTAAGAGTATGGGTGGATTTATACTTTCATGTGGTGACTCTGGTTCCTGTATTAAAAGTGGACAATAAATGTGTGAACCGAAGCAGAGCAAGTTGGAGGCTCTCACTGATGCACTCATGCAAGCAGGATGGTGGTGACGCCAGCCGCAGGTGTGTGAGAGATGGAGGTGGTGAAAGTGACTACATTCTAGACAGGCTTTGAAGGTAGGGGCGGAAGAAATTGCTGCTAGGACAGTGTAGGACATTAGGGAAGTGAGCAGATTCAAGGATAGACTCACAGTGTCTGGTCTAAGCAAGTGGGGCCAAGTAATTGTTCATTCCCGAGCTGGAGAATGCTACATAAGGAAGAGAAGTGTCCATCATTGTGTGTAAGGTGTGGATCGAGAACTCCATTGTGGATACGCTAAGCATGTCTTAAATATACAGTGTGGATTCATCATCACTCTGAGGATTTTGAAGCCCAGGTCCTGGCACTATGTGGCAATGATGCTGTAATAGAGTTGAGAAAGGGTTTGAGTGAGGACTCAGTTTCCACCTGGGGTCCTGCGACATTTAAAGGTAAGGAAGATGAGTAGGAACAAGGAAATGATACTGGGAAGGAGCAACCAGTAATGCAGTAGAAGAGTCTACTAGCAAAATCTATTAGTTTCCCAGGGCCGTCCTGGCAAAGTACTACCAACTGGTAGACTGAGACAAAGGAGAGTTTATTTCCTCACAGTCTAGAAGCCAGCAGTGTGTGGCCAAATACTGGTAGTGCCATGCTGCCTCTTAAGCCTCTGAGCAAAGACCTTTCCTTGTCTTTTACAGCTTGTGGTGCTCAACAGTCTGTGGTGTTCCTTGACATGGGGCAGCATAATTGTAATTTCTGCTTTATTATCACATGTCTTTGGTCCCTGTGTCTGTCTTGTGTGTTTCTGAAACTCTCCCTCGTTATGAATATACCAGTTGTTCCTTTGAGGGTCCACCTTAATGCAGCAATCTCATTTTAACTTGACTACACCTTCCAAAACCCTACTATCGGTAATCACGATATGTCAACTTGATAGGCTTATGCAACACATAGGGGATTAGTAAAGCACACTTCTGAGTGTGGCTGGGTGTGGTGTAGAGGTGTAACCTTGTGTATTCTCTATGGCCCCTGGCCTCTTCCTCTTTGGTGCTTTCCTGTGCTCTGCTTCATAGCTGCCATGAACTAAACATCCCCTCCATGCCGTTCTGCCATGATATTCTGTCTTGGAGGCAGCTAACCATGGACTGAATCCATGGACACCGTGAGCCATATTAAACCTTCCTCATTTAAATTGTGGGTGTCAGATATTGTGTCTCAGTGAAGGGAAAAATGATTAATATAATCTATTTTCAAATGAGGGTATATTCACAGGTACTGGGCATTAGACTTCAATTTACCTTTTGGGAGACACAACTTCACCCACGATAAGATGTGATACAGTTGATTGAAACTGTATTTCGTGTCTTCTTTCAGCACTGCCTGATAATCACAGGGAATATTCAGATCCTAATTCTTTCTGGATTAGTCATTTGGGGGAATTTAACATAATAACATTTTCTATGTAGTAATTATGCAGGACTACAAGGTACGAACCTGAAAAAATATTTCTGTGCTCAGATAATGGAGCAGTACTCTGTTAAACTTAGCTACTTTTTTTTTTCATTTTAGGATTTATCAGTGCCAATATTAAGTACATAAGCTTTGGGAATTTCCAAGAAAAGGTTTGGAGTATACAGTACTCCCTTATGTTTCATAGAACTTTCAGGTCACAGAACACGTCACGTTGAGATGGAGGTTAAAATGTGGGGGATTGAAAGGTGGGATTCTGTGATAGGGCTAAGATACAGTGACAACAGGGGAGACAGTCCCATGTCTGCCACACGAGTGACCTTCAGCCATTTATGCTCTGGAGAACACCCCTGTGTGCATGCACCATCCATTTACAGTTGGTACATCCCATTATGCTGATGAAATCCTGTGGAAAAAAAATCTGACATGAATATGGAGAGAGGGAGGGAGAGGGAGAGAGAAAGAGAGAGAGAGAGAGAGAATGAGAATCTGCCTCAGACATTTGATTGCATTCTAACCTTTTCAGGAAAATGTGCCTTCTGTAATACTTCTCATGGATTCATTGATCCCATTATGCTCCATATTGTTCATTTTTTCCTAATACTGAAATGTTAATATGGAGTCCACATTATACATACTCTACCATTTTATTCTTTCCATGCCTTAAAACATTTCCCCATTTTATAAATGGGAAACTGAGGCTCAGAAAAGTTGAACATTTTGCTCAATACTGTCAAATTAGTAATAGCAGTAATAGTCATTGCTACACACTAAGGGGCTGTAGCTAAGTCATGGAGTTGCCCAGGCGAGGCTCAAACTTTGTATCCTCCTGCCTCAGCCATCCTGAGTGCTGGGGTTATGGGTGTGCGCCACCATGTCTGACTTGATTTTGGAAAGAAAAATGCAAGAAGTTAATTTAATAGTTAGCATCTAATAAAGGAGAGAAAGATTTTTTAAAAATTTATATTAGTATATGTTCGTGATACATAATAAATATATTCATAGTGGGCTCTTGGTACGTATACATAGCACATCTTGATCCTTTTTATTTATTAATGGTAATAATAATAGCTAGCTATGTCTGCGTTTTTGCCATGTGGCAGATATTTCTATTTGAAATATCACAGCTTTCCTGTGAAGTAGATATTTATATTCCATTTTACAGATAAGACTCAGAGTGATTTTCCAGTTAATAAGTGCTATATCTGAGATTAGAAACCAAGTCTCATTCCAGAGTTTAGAATTTTATTATTTGTTTTCTTTTCAGTCTGTTTAAATGGTTCTCCCATTTGATGGCAATAGAGGTCATGAGCATAAATCAAGGTGTTTGTTTGATCACTGTGTTAACAAGGATCCTGAAGCTCTGTCTGGGCTCAGTGAAAGAGTGATTTTTTTGGTGATGTCTGCCCTGAGATGGAGAAACCAGGGCAAGTGTGCTGCCAGAACCACTCTGGCTTCACTCTTCCACTGTTGTGAGCCACCTGTCTTATATTTCTCGCTTCTTCACATTTCCTCCAAAGTGCAAAATAGAGAATGGATAATTTGCAGGGGAAGAGTTTGATTAGAATCATTATTAGAGCAGTTTATATTTAAGGATAAGGTCTGAATAGGATAATGCCGATGTGGGCTCCTGAGATAATTGTAACGCTGTCTACCAAAACCTTGACACTGGATTACCCTCTGGGCAAATGTTACACCCTCTTGGGTTAGTTCCCACTAGGCTTGCAAGATGGACAAGATGGAGTCATGATCCCCCTTTACAGATAAAGACTGAGGCTCCAGGTAGCACGTGACATCTTCATGCCTTCACCCTGTTTCTGTGTAGCACTGACAGTCTTGTGTGCAGATCTTCAGCCTGCAGATTCGATGGTCTTGCTGCCACGCTAACCTTCCTGTCTCTGTTGGTCACATTATTATTGAAGGTTACTCAGAGTTAGTTTAAGATCAAGATAGAGGTGATATTAGTACTAGAGATACAGATTCTATGCAAGGAATTATGAGCATATGTAGCAAGGAGTAAGTGAAAACATCTCGGTGCCTCTTCTCATCTTTAAGTCAATAATTTTTTGTTATACTGAATATTAATATGATAAAAATAAACAGTTTTTGGATGACTGAACTTTGTCAACACTTTGAACCAGGAAGTGTGCTAAATGTCTTATCTAAATGGCATTGCCTTAACTATAACTCTGCAGATTAGGTCCAATTCATACACTCTAATTTACAGGTGACAAAACTAAGTGTCAACAAGGTTTACTGGTAGCCCCAGATGGAAAGTTTCTGACCTGGGCTGGGATTCCAGGGCCTGCTCTCTGCTTCTAGGGTCTGCACTGCCAGAGGTGCTGAGAAGCACCAACACCCTTTGAGTATCTATTTTAAGATCCCAAAGCTATTGTTTGCTTCTAAATATCAGATCTGCAGCTGATGTAACACACAGCACAGACGCAGCATCCCAGAGCCGGCTGCACCGGGCAGGGGCAGGACCTGGCCAGGCAGTCATGTACCAGCTATAAATACAGTCCTTCAGCTGATGATATGGAGATGGACAGTCTCCCATTCTAGAATTCTCACTTCCGATACATTCTCCACCCAGGCTTTCTGTCTTTTCGCAAATACCCACTTAAATCCTCAAATTTGTCTTTGCCTTTCTCTGGATCTATTTTTTTTTCTTTCTTTGTATTGTTTTAAGAAGGAAGAACACTGTTTATATTTTTAAAACCAATTTAATACCCCACTTAGAGTTGTCTTGCTAATCAGGAAATGAAATATAATCACATCAGACGAGCCTTTAAATTCAGCCCTGTCTTCGTATTTTGCCATTTGAATCTTGAAATTTACACAGCCTCGTTCCCTCTCTAATTGATTCTTCTAACCTGACCATGACTTTTACCATCCTGCAGTTAGAACACTCGACGGGCCTTATTTCTTTGCCATCAGAACATACATCACCTTTAAAGGGATCCACACTGTCAGGGGGTTTATGTCTCAAATTTAAGATTTCTTAAATGAAACAAGAACTGCTGGGCAGTTTAGTGAGCTTAATATGAATAATAAAACATTGAAACATGAAGCGTTCTCTTTTTCTGAAAACTTTATTAAAAAAAGACATTAACATTTCCCTGTATCGTGGGCACACCAAAGCTAACCAATTTCTTTAAGCCTTATAAAACTTGTCCCTACAAACTCTACCTTGACTTGAATGATGGTATCATTATTTAGACTGGGGCTTGCAAAAGGGGACATTTGCCCTACCTGCTAAGATAAGGATAGACTAAGGTGAATGAAACTCTTTGGAGAATATACCTGGTGTGGCTAATCTGCTTCAGAAATCACTTTGTTCAAATGTACAGAAGGCTCTGTCCATTACACTAGGCTTCTAGGTAGGCAAAAAGAACCAAAGATTGCAGAGACCTGGAGTTTCGCAGGACTACACATCAGACTGGGAGACCAGAGTCCTGGATTCCAGGGTGAGTTGTATCACTAAGAGCCACCAGCATTTAATTTAGATTTAAACCTTCCCCAAAGTCTGTGGGCAGTATTATTATTTCCATTTGACACATGAGCAACTGTGGCTTTTGATAAGTGAGCTTAAGAAAAGTCTCGTAAGAGCTTGCATCAAGTAAATGGAAAGTTGAGATCTGAGCACAAGTCCGTCTGGTGCCGGAGTCTCTCCTTTTAGTCCCTGTTATGAGTGGGACGTGGTTCGTCCCTCGAGGGTTCGTGCATTGGAAGCTCTGCCCCCAGCATGATGATGTTAAGAGGTTGAGGGCCATTTATGAGGTTAGACCTAGTGGGAGATCATTGGGAACGCTGACCTCAGATGTAGTTCTCAAGGAATCCCAGTTAGTTCTCAGAAGAGGGTTATTGCAAAGACCCCAACTCCAAGAGCATGCCGTGGCTTCTCTTCTCATCTCCTGATCTCTTACTCTCGCGTGTGCTACTGGCATTATGATGCCACCTGCCGTTCTGCTTTACTGCAGCCACTCGGATGTTGCTGCCATGCAGTCGAACCTCTAGAACTGAGTTAAATAAACCTTTTTTCTTTATGAGTCATGTAGCAGCTGATATAGTTCAGTACAATATAGAAAACAGACTCTCTACTGGCTCGTCATATTACTTGGGAGAGTCGCTTCTCATCTGGGTCCCAGTTTTGTTAGCATGGCACAAGGAAATTGATGTAGGTTATTTGAGTATTTCTTATAAAACAAAAATGAGCTTGGATTCAAGAGATCTGCTCCTGAGATCTAGAATCCCATTAGAAATTTTGTAGTCTGGGGCACATTTTCAAGTTTGTGAGCCTCAGTTTCTACATTTTATGAAATGATGGTAAAATCTTTATCTAGAAAGCCAATCAAATAATGAAAACAAGAGTATAGGACACAGCCAGGGGCTTCTTTTTATCCATTAAAAGTGGTTGCAGTAGGACTTAAATCTGAAACAAATCATGTTAGTAGCTTGTATAAAATATGTATATTTTACATACTTAAGACACAGCTGGCTGGTGAAGGCTATGAGATTAAAGCAAGGGCTTGAAGATTATAAGCAAGGGCTTTAGCATCAGGCAAATTTATCTGCTCTGTCACGTCTAGTGATATTTTTTGGGGAAAGTGGCTAAAGCTCTCTGAGCTGTTGTGTCTTCTGGGAGTCATGGTGAGGCAACCCCCTGAAGTTCGTGTGAAAACAGCAGGGAACAATAATACCTGTAAGGCACTAGTGCAGTGCCTGGCATATGGAGCAGGTGCTTAGGCAACATTAGTGAATAAGAAAACATTTAGTTTCTTGCATGCAAAGTAGCCTTGAATACAGCTCAGGAAATCTTCTGATTCTTTTGATCATTTTCCTTATAAAATTAAATAATTCACTTAACTTGCCAAGACCTTTGATCTTCTGGCCCTCCCTGTCACCATCCCAGCTGACAACCATATTAACCTGTAAGAATTGAACCTCCTGCAGGGAGGAACCAGGACAGGGTAGCCGGATGGAACAGAAGACAGAGATGACTTAAATTTTGAATTCAGAGATAATTTTTCACTAATTCTTACCTTTGTCTATGTCTGGACTTTATACCAAATTTGTCTACGGATATGACCCCATCTGATCTATAGACAACGCCATGACTAACAGGACCGACCAGTTCACACCATTTGAAAAGTCAAAATACTGAGGCTCAAGGAGCAAGAATGACTTGTCCAAAAACACTCAATCACTGTTGGAACCAGGAGGAAAAATCCAAGCATTAAAAAAAAAATCACATACATACATACATATATATGTACATACGCAAATATATACATAAGATGCAAAGATATATACATCCTATGTATGTGTATACATATGTCTATATATATGCCCACTTACGTATACATACATCTAATTTCACTTATTTCTTCTTTGCTTAAAATCAAGTAATTACTCTTCTCCCTTTTAAAAGGGAGTTATTTCCCATTGGTGGACTATAATGTAAGAAATGATTAGAATTTTTTGATGAGATGCTCTGAAGAGAATATATATATTTATTTTTTGTCCTTTCCATCTTCTTTCTTTTCATCTAGAAGAATATTCATCCTCCCAAAGATGTCTACAAGATGCAACATATGACTAGGTTACCTTACCTGGCAAAAGAACTTTGGCGAATGTGATTGAGATAAAGATTTTGAGATGGAGAGGTTATCTTGATTATTTGAGATGGAGAGGTTATTCGTCAGGGTTTGGTGTAATCACAAGAGTCCTTGTAAGAGAGAGGGAGGTACCTTGGAGTCTGAGAGAGATATAAAGGTACTGTACTGCTGGATTCAAAAATAAAGGAAGAGGTCACAAAGCAGGGGATGTGAGCTGCCTCTGGAAGCCGGGGAGGGAGACTGCATTCTCCTCTGGCTGCCCCCAGGAGCAATCCTGCCAGGCCCTGCATACTTTGATTTTAGCCTAGTGAGACCCTTATTAGACTTCTGAGTTGTAACATAATACAGATTTCTTGTTTTAAAG